>JAUJEN010000266.1:0-108924 GCA_030448925.1 Citrus cavaleriei
ATCGATAGATTCATGCTGAAACTTGAGTTCAGGGAGATTAACGACTAAGGCTGCATGATTTGACAGAATTTTTATGAAAAATCAGTCATAAACACTGCATCTCAGCATTCATGAATCTAAATTGGATATAAGTTTATACAGAATAGAACTTAGATGTATGTTTGTGGTCAAAGCTTATCAATTTTAACCAAAATTAGAGTTTATGGAGCCCAATAGATATTGGATGATTTGTGCAGGTAAATAAATACAAAAGTGAAAATGTGATTTATTGCTCTAGATTTGATGGTGGATTTGTGGTTTCATTGTATTGTGTTTGATACCATAGTATCATGTGCCAGAGGCCAGTGTCTGTGTATTTATCTTGGCCTTTGAGCTGTGTACGTTAATTTCGTTGGTTTGGTGAAAATAAAATATTATAATAAATAATCGAGAGCAGAATGTTGGGTCAGCTAATGAATTACTGCATATCAGTTTATATAAAAACTTTTGTTTTAACACAGCCTATCCTTTTAGCCACACAAAATTTTTTTAATGCTAAGTTAAAATAAACCAACTAATAACAAATTGGCACTACTTAGTAAAATAGCAAACACCTCTTATATAAACATAAAGAAAATTATGAAATTATAGATAAACAAATATATATAAATTATCTCTACATCTACACTCTTCTTCTATCTCCATTTTATATTGAAAACTTAGAACTATTATTTGACAGCCAGTGGGTGAATGGCTTGAAATGCAGCCACAGTGTGTAATATAATGCCAGACTCATGCATGTGCTTCTCTCGCTCTGCCTCACTTCTAAAAAGTAAATATCTTCTCTGATAAAAGCCCCCCTTAATCTATTGTCTAAAGTATGGTATTTGGCATAAATGATTATGTAACAATTATTAAGTTTGGTTTGGTTGTCTATTTGAAACATTGTATGAATTGGTGTTTCAACATATCAATAGGGAGATGTATGTGAGGTCGATGCTACATCAAAACAATCCCTTATGATTAGTTGTTTCATTAAGCATCACAAATTTATCTCTGTAGGTTCCGTATCTTATTGATTATCCATTTCCTTTAATGTCATTATAGCTGAAATAGGCTAATTACTAAATATCAGGTATCATTTGCTTTAACCATCAGGTTAATGTAATTACCTCGTGATAAAGTCATAGGCCATACTATTAATAGAACAATGGTATAACAGATAACTGCCTCCAAAACATTTGGGGTGTGGTTTGGGCCTCGTTTAAATACCCTATCTGAAACACTTGAAAACTAGTTTTCTTCTAAAATTTTCATTTCAAGAAAGAGAGAGAAATATATATTCACATGTTTTATTTACAACATTTTTTTCAAATGTATTTTAGACCACGATGCAAGTAAAATTTAAAGATCTCCAGAGTTGGGGTGTTGTATACATGAAAACCTAAACATGAAACATTTCAAATGTCAAAAAATCAATTGTGAAAAAATCCAAATATTCAAGCTGGCCAAACAACGAGCTAACCTATTTGTTATCTCGATCAGGCACTTATTTAAATTATAGAGATTTGTTGGCTCATTTCATTTACAATTGGTAAAAAATCCAATCCCTTAGACAGAAATAAATCACTCAGTGATTGTGTCAAAGTTTGTATTAAGTCTTTAAGAGATTTTTATGTCGGCGATATTAACTGGTTTTCTCATTTAAAATCTATGAGATAGATGTTTGTTCCATGGTTGGGCCTCGGCGTCACTGCGCCTCCTTTGTCTCATGAGACAACTGATCACTACTTTTCATGATAAAAGCCGATAAAAGGAAAAAACAGACTTTGATTTTACAAAGACAAATAATATGAAAAAATAATTTTTTTTGTCTTTTAGATTCTGATATATAAATTCATATTTTAATATGCTTTTGAAACTCAATTTAAAATTGGATTAATATGTAAAATATAAAAATAGCATCCAGACATCATAAAGGTTGACAATGGCTATGTGAATTACAGGCATGGCAAATCAATTATGAGTCTTTCTCAAGTCAAGTACAGAAATGTTGGAGTTCTTGTAGTGCTTGTAAACATGTTATCAACTGAAATTAGATGAATATGAAAGATGTAAGTAAAACTTTCTATAATGTTAAGGAGATCAACAAATTAAACAAATGGCCGATAATGCCGTTGGGTTTAACATTATGGACCACACAAGAAGGAGTTTAGGGAAGAAAAAAAGGTGGATAAAACGATAACAATTAAAGAGTTAGCAAGTTAGTAAAAAATAAAAATAAATGTGCTTTTTCCCATTGAAATGCGAAGAACTTAAAATCAGGCCATTGAAGAAAAAATCTAGAACTTTTTGGTGATTGATGAGGAAATATACTGGATGTAGAAGGTCAAAGGCAGTAATAATAGAGAGATTGATAAAAATGGTTGCACCATGTCAAGGCGCCTCCTTCAAGAAGAAACTTTCTAATTGAAATGGCTCAGGGACGGTAAAGAAAGGAAAATTAAATTGTAAAAGAATTCTCGCAGCATTTTCAAAAATTGTTCATGACATAAACCCCAGTTCAGCAGATTGATGCTGCACTAGAAGGCAAATGCAGCCAGAAGTAACTGATAAAATAAAGAAAGAGTGGTTAACATTTTACTGGGAGGATCAAGACGACCTTAAATGTGCCCTGCATGCTAGTCCTGATGGTTTACCAACTGCAACACCAAAAACTTGTTGGAAGAGTAATTGGCAATGGGTTATAGAATCATATGTATGTAAATGGTCAAGAACAATCCGCTCCCTAAGCCTACGCTTTTATAGCTCTCATCTAAAAAGTATCTCATACAAACTGAGAATACTCTAATATAAGTCTGTTAATCTATGTAATATAATCACAGGAGTATCCTAATCATGAGATTCAATAGGTTGAGACATATTCTGTTATGTAATCTCACCAACTAAAGTGCTTTTACATTCCCAAATAAACACATATATAATATCATCATTTGAATGTGAGGAAGCTTACATAAAACTATACATAATAAGTGAAAAAAAAAGGACTAGTAGCTTTAAAAGAAAACAATGTAAACAAAAGTATATCATAAAGTTGAGAGTGGGAAAATTAAACTTTCATTTAAGCAGATGAAATCTGATCATGGATTGTACACCTGACCTTTTTATCTGATTCAGCAGAGTAGTGAAAGAAAAGTTTAATAAGCCCCCAAAAATATTAAAACAAATGTCCCATATCACTGCCTGTTTCTATTAATATAATTGCAGAAACATCTCTATATTTTGGTGCAAACTGAAGAAAAAAAATCTAATTCATGGAGCTGGTTGGCACATACAACAATAATCATCTACTTTAAGATGATAGTATGATTTTATAAGAACCTTATTGACGAATGCAAGCACTTAAAAGCATTTGATTGTTGAATTCTTAAAACTTCAGACAAATTTTCAACTGAAAGTCTTCAATGTTCTTTGATGAGAATTCAAAAGGTCAAATGTTGGCAGGTGGCAACTTTTCCAACTAAAATAATATACTGAAACGCAAGAAACACTTGGGATTGCTTACCTCAATGATAAGGAAGAAGAAGATGCACTTTTTCAAGAATGTGTCGATCTAGGGTGTTAAAAGCAGGTCTAATTGACAAGAATAAAATTATTTTCTAGTGGGATAAGAGAGTGTTAATTAAGAGCGAGTTGCACATAAAGTGGTGCTAAACTTTTGTAATAGAGTGTGTTTAAGGCTTCATGTGAGACATCGATAGCCCAGCGCATTCAAGTTATTGCCAGATTTTCGGTGGGAATTCTCAAAGATGAGAACAACATCACTTGACTGAATGGAAAGAATGGATATGCTAAGAGTAGAGAACATGGGATTTGAGATTTTTCAAAAAGCTTCAATCAGGGTACACAGATAGCCGAGCAAGGGTGGAAGGTGACTGCAGTTCCTGAATCATGGTAGCCAAGATCCTGAAAGCAAATACTTACCCAAGCACCACACAGGTTTTTCAGGTCCACGTCCACTGTATCTAACCATCTTATATTTAGGAAAGGAGTGACCTGTAGGGTAAACAAATTTATTCACAGGTGTTAGATGGAGATAGAAAAATGGAAGAAAGATTCAGGTGTATGAATAATTGGATGCTGAGGCCTGTTCTTTTTTCAAATCTTGTTCAGCAATGCTTGAAAATACTGTGCGGATTTGATTTATTCTGAAAATCAGTAAGATGTAGACTTGGTGAATAACACCTTACAAGAAGATGCTGAGCGATTTGAAGAAACCTACCAAGGAGTCCAAAAACAAGATGGCGGGATGTGCTGCTTTTACAGTAGAAAGAACGTACTCTGTAAAAGAGTGGAAACCAAAAACCTTAAATCAAGTTTCAAAATACCCCTTTTGTTCAGTAACTGCTCCCAGTTGATAGCAAGATGGTTGGAGACCTCAATGTGCCCAGAAGCAGTAAAGATCATTTTGTAGAAACAGTTAAAGCTGTGTTGCTTACTGCTAATCTTTGAAGAAAATTAAAAAACACATATTGCCAAATAATATAAAAAATTGGAAAACATACCCATGCCTTATTTGACTGTAAGGCAACTTACAAGAATTGGAGAAACTTGCTCATTTACTAATCTGTAAATCATTTTTCAATAACAAGATGGGATGAGTTTATTTTAAATACTTTCTGGAGAATCTAGGCAAGAAAAATAGGAAATTAGGTTTATAATTGGTGGGTAACCTGGAATGCAAGAAATCAGAACTTTCTTTTTCCAAAAGAAAGTCAAATCCTCTTTGTCCTTTTACTTGAGGCCAAACAGCAATAGATTATTTCAAGAGGTTAAATTGAAAGATCTAAGTTCAGATTGAAAACTACCGAATAATCGGCGGAGACCCCCCGTGGTGGAGATAAGATCGTCAGGGAGGTTGGCCAGATCTAGTAGGCAACAGGAAGGGTAGTCAGACATAAATTTTGTTGGGTAATTCAGCACAATTCTGACAGAAAAATTTTCTCAAAAATATTCAGATTCAACATACTTCTAGAATCTATAATACTAATGCCCTCACATACAACTAAAGAGACTGCAGGATTACTGAGGAATCTTGTTGTATGGATGGTTGTGTACTTATTGAAATCATATTATTTTATTTCTGCAGATCATGAAAACATAATTTAAATCAAAATAATAATAATATATAATAAGTCAATAACTATTTTTTTATGTGTGAATAATTTTACCACCATCATACAGGCGATGAATCTTTTGGTAGTCTCTTGCCTCAAAAACATATCGTTGAAAACATATGAATATCTCAATTGTAATTATCATCATTTGAATATAGTGTAAAACTTTTGATTTACTATTCTGTATATTATCAATTTTAGTTCCCGTCTTGCATTTAAGAAATAGTATCTAACTTTCCTGCATATAATTGAAGAATTAGAGACATTAATCAAAATTATGCTGGTATGGCATATATGAGACTACATTAAGTTCGTAATTAATGACAAAAGCAGTATCAGATAGGTAACCACTAGGTCACTAAAGCCACATGACCCCAGAGTTATTGTAAGTTGTATTATCATATAGCAATAACACCCATTAATTTAAAAAAAATAGCCATGATCTAATATATATAATAAAACTTCTAATTGCATTTATATGAAAATATCTATAATGATAATTATGGGAGGACAATAGAGTTCGATTACTATAATTGATTTAATTCAGTTGGTGATTGCGGGTATATATATCCTAATATAAGGACTTATAAAAATCAGGAACAGATTATATGTTTATATATACAATTGATTTAAATTAATCTTGATAGACTCGTGATTGTGATACGAGCAAAATTTCTGAAAAGGTTTTAGAAAAATATAGGTTGACAAAATGGTTTGGCCAAACGTTATTCGGAACAATAATAATTACAGGTAGCCAGTTGTGTGGTTGCTAGAAAGGTAAACAAATAATTCACTATTGATTTAGTTGCTAGATTCAATGCAGTAACTATCCGAATAAATATATACGACCAAAATAAATGATATACAATCCGGCAATGAATTTGACTGGCAATTCTATGATTATTGTGCATATATTAAGCGTGATCACACCCACCATGACGATAGTGACGACGGCAGCTCTGAACCAACCAAAATTCATTGTGCGGCGATGGAACCCTACTAAGGAACGTTTGATTTTGTTAATAAAATCAATTGAAGTGAATGAGAGAACTGCTTTCTGGCCAACATATGCAATAATATGTGTGTATTATCTATCATCTCTATATTGGCTCCTCAATTAAGTTGACTTTACGATTATTTTGAAAAACTTTAATTAAAATTGATTCTGCTGGGATGACTTGCCCCCTTCGTGGTCAACAGTCAATCCCATTATATGAATTTGTTTTCGCTCGCCTCCTTCTTGGTTTTTTTCTCTCCAACGAGAGGAGAGGAGGAAGGAAAAAAAGAAAAACTTTCTGCGATAATCACATATAATATATTTTTATATAATGTCCCCAATGAAAACTAAAATTGAGAGAAAAATTTTAAAATGTAATGTGATAGTACTATCATTAATGCATGTACATAATTTTTTTTAATAAGGAAATGATATATTTGACCAAGAATTTTCTATATTAGGCCAAGTAAAATCCACCATTAATAAATAAAAATTTCAAGATAAAATAATTAAAAAAAATCAAATAAAACCAAAAAAAAAAAAAAATTTGAAGGTGTGCAGTGAAACATATTTTTATATCCTCAACCCTAATCTGGTAGTTCTTGTAACCTCCACAGTAACTCCCCATATATTCCTTAGGTCATCGTTTGATCATGCATACATTTTAATTTGTTTATTCTGGCAAACGTCGCACGCTCAGTGATTGCATGAGTTGATTATGCATCCCATTACTTGCCAGTTTTTTACTGTCAACTCCTTCACCGTATCAAACACTCTCTTGAGCCTCGAAAGTGAGAGGTGATTATGAATTCAGAATCTCCGTAAGAACCTAGCCAAGAAGAAACCAAAAGCTTGCTTGTCCATCGACCATTCCGATGATGTTTAAATCTGATATTATGAAATGAAGTCACGCCGCCGTCAGTACAACGGCGTGGATGAAACCTCTTCGTATTTGGAGGCGAAAAATGGGTCAGCAAGGATCAAAGTCCGAGTTTCAGAAGTGACTTCTGCAACGGGCCGTTGCGTACAGGAAAATTCAGTAGATAGTGTATATTGGGTGAAGATAATTGAGTTTAACGTGATAATGAAAGTTAAGGGTTAGATTCAGGTATTGGATTTTAGCAACAAAGCAAGGTCTCATAAAGGTTTCATGCATGAATTCGTTGTTGAATTTTCAGCTGCAAAAGAATTCATAGGAAGCTCAAAGGATACTGGAAGGAAAAAAAATAACTGCTTTCAGTTCATCATGGTGCGGTTCGTTATTCGGTTTTAGATAGTTTATTTGATTTATTCAGTGATTTTTTTTTAATGATTTTGAAAGGCGCTGTTTGGTAGTAAATATTATCAAACTTTTAGCTATAGTTATTATAAAATATCAATTATAAAATAAAAATTATTAATTTAACAATAAATATAATTGTAAATAATAATTTTGACGAAATAATGAATGTTATACTTTTTATCGTATAAATGATATCAGTCAATTGAATGTTTGAAATCATACTTCAGTAATGACTATAAAATAATTCTCAATAGCTTTAGCGGGCCTTTAACTTTTAAAAACCTAATTTTTTCAAGGTTAAAGCTTAGTAGCCTGAAGCACTTCTAACAAAGAAGAATTGAATCAGAAAAATTCAGGCAGTAACCATAAGCCTGTGAAGAATAGGCCGTATCAGTACAATATCAAATATACCCCGCTTTCTATGGTGAGGCTCAATGTGCGTTAAAATTTTGGTAGGGATATTTGCAGTCTAAATAAATACATTTTTTATACGTCTACACACTCATATATTAATTAAAATAAATTTTTACTTTAAACATTCATTAAAATTTTAAAAAATATCTTTACTTAAGTATTTGGGTAGCATTTGTTGCCAAAAACCTAATAAAGCTATTTTAGCATACTAATTAAAAATTAACATATATTATAACAATATAAATCATCAAAGTTTAATAATAAAGGTATTTTGAACATAATTTACAACTATTAATTTTATACATTCAATAATGAATTTTACCAAAATAACCTAATAAACATATGTATCAAAAATTCCATAAATAAAAAAAGAAGGCTGAAGGTAGAAAGTCAAAAGATGAAGATGAAGAAAGGAATGTGAAGAAGAATGACCAAAAGCCAAACAAAAAAAAGGACATTGATTTAAGGTTTTAAAATATAAAGGAATTATAAATTGAATAATAGGCATGGTATGTGTGTTTAAAATAGTATATGTATTAATACAACATAATATATTGATTGTATGTCAATTCCATGATAGGTATTTTTGTAATATATATTTTTTATTTAGAGTGTTCTAATATGATTACACAGGTGTAAAAACTCCACCTTGATTTTAGTGTGAAACACAGCATTGTTTGTAGTTGAATGGTTGAGATTAAAAATTCTGAGTTTTAAAATATTTAATCATGGCTAGTTGTGGCATTTAAAAGCAAAGTTAATTTATCTTGCACTTATATGATCAAACTTATAATATCTTTACTTTTTGGTCCAAAAATATTGTTTATAAAGTATAATACTACTATCTGCATGACACTATTCAAATATACAATTACTTACTTTGCAACAACATGTCTGATATAGGACTTAATTACTCTTCATTAAAGGCTGGCGTGTAACAATCATTATGACATCATGGCTAAAGAATGACGCTGAATATGTAAAATCGTGAAGGTTTTGACATTTTGTTACATTATTAATATCTTGTCGACATACATTTTTGACTAGTGAACTGCTTATTGGTGAACCATAACCATCTCTTTATGGGTAGAATTTTCTGGCAGACTTTCTGCATAAATGCAAATAAAGGGATGGCAAGAAAATCGAGAATAGAATGGGGTTATATTCAGTTCGGACTTGACGTCATTTCTTTTAGAACACGGATCATAAATTTTAATAGAAAATTAAAGGTCCCAATTCCTTGGCATCAATTTCGGATCGGAACAGGCTCGGATCAAATATCTTGTAGTAGTCGAAGCGGATGAGTGGATAATCATCATCTTCAAATTGGATAGTTCAATGGGCATTCATTTCATAATTTGGTAGATTCAGTTTTCATAATCTGGTCTGAAAATTCATATAAATGAAATTTCATACTGAAGAGCCCGCTCTTGTATAAAATCTCTGAAAACTGTCTTCGGATCTGATTTACTAATAGAAGATGCGAATAAAATTAATATAATTAGTTTGAATTAGATACATATTATTATCGAGAATTGAACTTAGAGCTCTTTACGTCAGTAACGTACAAGGAAACGTCTTGGATTCTGAAAACCAAGGCCCTTCGACTGAAATTGATCACAACATTCCTCAGAGAAAACCAACCGAAGAAATTCACAAGGGAAATCAAAATCAACAGTAAAAGGAAATGTAATTACTACAAGCTTGCGAACCCAACCTTATGCGAGTTCGACGACATGAGACCCAACCTTTAGTGGCAACCCAGCCCAAGACAGGAAGGCTTTGCGAACACGGAGCCAGGCCGAGAAGCTGCCGGGCTGCAACTAGGAGTTTGTCTTGTTTCAGAGCCATCTGATTTGTGTGTTTGAGTTATGAAATAAATTAGGTTTTTTTTTATGTTGTATTTATATTTACTAATAAATATAATTAAAATAATATAAAAAATGAATCAGTCGGGGTTGAATCTGCGGGTGCTCCTGGCGGACCCGGGGCCACCGTCACGGGTGTCATGCATCCCGGATCGGATTTTCTCTCGATGCGAGTTCAACCCGGCCACAGTTATCGAGTTAAATCGAATTAGAAGACGGTCGAGGTTATTTTGACGTCACTGCCAAATGCAGTGGCTAGATGGTAACATAAAATGTTAGAATGACAAAGGTATACTAACAAATCATTTGACTTTATTGAAGACATAAACGTCAAATGGAAGTAAATAATAAAGGTTTACAATGAAGAATGAATCGAAAAGAATTTAGATTCATAATAATAATATTAACCAGCAGTAATCCATGCGTACCTGGTTCCTTTAGAAAAATAAAAAAAAAAGATCGGTAAATCACAATTGAATTAGTAAAATGTGAATTCTGATGAATATATACATACCCTATCACAGAAGAAGAACCAAATCCCGAAGACAAATAATGAGTACCTTTTAAGCCAATGAACAGGAAGCAAACTTTTGCCTCCCGGCAACCTAAACTTCATTAATCCTCGAGGTTCTAAAATTATATAATAAGATAATACAAAACCTTCATAATTCTTCTCTTTAATAACAAAATCCCCCACACGTAGAATCAACTCAATCTTCATTTCACATCAAAACTATGCACTCTTTATCAGTCTTTATAATCATTGAACTCATACCATGCAAAGAATCCAGCCTTGTGTAAAACCCATCTTTCAAACATCGTTCATGTATACTATCAAGCCCTCCAAGCTTCTTTCACTCGCTTGCATCGATAGTGTTGGTGGCGCTGGCAATGGCGAAGGTGAATGATATGAAGAAGAAGAAATTGGGTGTGAAATGTGAAAGCTTATGATGAAAGTGTTTGGAATTGCCTATAAACGTTTCTTCAGGAAATATTCATTAGAATCAAATCTGATATCTCAGGCAATTTCAGTTACTTATGCGCAAAAACATTACTTGGCGTGAAATTAATTCTACGCGAAAAGCCCAGGCACTTTCCGGAAAGGAAGGCTTACAAACGATCGCGACCAATTTCCAGATTTGTTCCCCTAAACTATCTGAAATTGAAATAATGACGCTGAAAACGATGTTTGCTTATGTGTTTGCCGAGAAAGTCAAAAAAAGGCGAAAAGGACAGCCTCGTTTAAATGCAATGATGCCAATGTAACAAGCAAAAATGCAATTTCAAACCTCAGATTTTGCAATACAATCCTCGTGCTTAAATTATGGTTATTCGTCAGTTGAGTTCACGTTGGGTTTCCGGATGACAAAACAAACAAAATTATTCCTGAAATTAATTTGAAGTAATCTTATGCATAAAATTTATATCACTCTAAATATTCATATAAAAATCAATGGCAGGGTTGACATTCAAATCAATGAAGAATGAAGAGTATCAACTGTAAAAGCTGGATTTTCCAGAGGAATTAGTCAGTTATCTTACAGTGGTGAACAACTCAGGGTGTATCAACAATTACTTTAAAACTTGCATACTATAATATGTCATTTGACTCAAAGAAATTATATAATCTATTTGATATATTACAATAAAATGCGCTTCAAAGATACAAAATGGGAAAAAATGTGGAAGCAACTGATGCCAAAATTTAAATGGAACAAAGAATATACACACTAGGATCTTCAAATAACAGCAAAACTGAGAGGCTACCACTGGAATTCATTCATGAACTCCATCCCACGCTCTCAATCATCGTTCCTTTAAAGACTCTTTTGTGAATAGCTGTCTCCTTGAAGGCTGGTCTTTCCCAAAAAAAACGACTATTTCTTGACACTGGACATAACAACTCTACAAATAATTCAAAGATAACTACAAAATGTAATGAATCGCCCTGCGCTGCAGAACTTCGCGTCTAGGGTTCTTCTAGTGTTTCATCTTTATGATGGCGGAAGTTTGGTTGCAATTATCAGAAATTGGCATTGCTGGCAAGAAAGTAAATTTCTTATCCATTCTTAACCATACAATCAATCAAATATATTTGAAAATTCTTCTAAGTCACATGCCAGTAGTCTCGAAACCCACTGGAATGGCCATATTCTCATTTCAATTCATCTCTGGCGTTTTATCAGGCTTCATCATTGCGGGCACTAACTGACTATATAAATTATTCAATATAACGTCATCAAGACAGGACGATTGTCATTGTTTTCGTCTTGGTTTTGCAGTAATGCAACACCTATCAAACTATATAGAAGAATTCGTTTTGAAATAAGGAAGGAAGAAATGAATAGAAAAGGAAGACAAGAGTGGCTGTGGCTGCTGATAAAGATTTTCTTAGAAAATTGGAATTTTACCATCACTATTTGATACTGTTAGAAGATTATGAGCAATTGTCGGATATACTTTACTGGTTCTCTGTTTAAATCAACGTAAATATTGATTTTTGGGTGCTGTTTAAGACGTGGAAGCAGGACAGGATTAAGTCATCATCTTGGTTGTGGGACAACCATAAAATTGTCTTGCATCTTCATTTTAAATTGGCACCGCCATGTATCATCATAAAAGTAACAAATAAACTAATATACATCATCATAGTGCTGGCTTTAATAAGCTTGGGTAGATAATCGCTTCAGTGTCAGGCGAATGGTGCTCATTTCCCTCATACTGAAAGGCGTGTTTGAAGATATCATCCCCTGTACTGAGCGTCTATTAAAACTTATCATCATTCATATAAGGAACGGCCAAAGTTGTGTCTTCATCTATGACACTGGCGGAGGTTTATATCATCTTCGCCGGAAAAATTCTTCACCAGTGTTTTAATTTCATTATCTACATCACCACCAGTTGACCTTTCCGGCATGAAAATATCAAGTATCAATTATTTCTGATTATAATCCTTAAAGTTTCTCAAATATACTTCAAACTTATCAAAGCACAAATAATTCTGTTTCTTCAAAACAGTCGCATCTAAAACTTCATGTGATTGGTATATCATCATCGATATTGATAACGTTCGGTCATGTCGTAAAGAAGGTTGACTGCATCATGGTTTAAATCTTCTGAATCAAACGAAAGTAATTTAATAATTGGCATTACGTGAATAATCACTCCTACTCAGACTTTCTATAATTTTGAATAGGACAAGTGCAGGGGTATTTTCCGACTCATGGTTAACCATTGGAAACCACATAACAATGCTCACAGTATTTGGAATAATAATCCTTTGTTTTATCCGGAAAACAAGTAGAACGATCGCCATATTGGAAGGAAGGGTTTTTACCTTCAATCTTGAATAGAGTCATCTTATGCAACATATTTTACGCTTTCCAATGAAGAATACCATCATGAAAATCTTGGAAGGGTTCAAGATTTTGGAAACCAGCTGTAATAAATCAGTTTGAGGAAACCAAGCTAATAACCTTACCAGGAAGTAATGAAAAATCGAACTTTCCTAAAATAGTAACTCTGCCCTAGTACTTCAGTATTTAATCCCCAATTATTTTCTGAAATCATTTCTTTACTAATGCAAAGGCTGCTGTATGTCTACGTGAACTTCATCTGAGAAACGTGAACGAGGGTTTGAAAAAGAACACAGATGAATACTTTCTGCGTATTTTGATGATTGGGTTGATATTATACTTCAGCAACAACAAAATTGCTTCTCATTGAGAAACACATTTCTCTCCCCACTCTTTCAACCATCGCGTGCTTTTGATGATTTACTTTCTGCTAACAGCCAAATATTTGATACACCAATAAAGTTTCATATCACAGCACCATTCATCCCATCTCAACAATACAACTATCAGGACAATGTCTTCCACTCATATGAGAGACTTTATGGGGCGTGTACAGATTAATCATTGAGTCGTCTATGTCAGTAACATTGCGCTAATTTCTTTACTGACACTGAATATTTCTCTACAAACATCGCTTTTAATGCTATCACCGCTTCAACAATTTGGCTCTTATGCGTGTGAGCAGTGAGCCAGGTTTTGTCACTTCTGAGGGCGACACCGGAGGTTTGGAATGTTAATCAAGATACTCAATGCTCGTTAAATACAAAATATCAAACTCTTGAAAATTAAAACATTGTTTGAATAATATTTATGTGTCTCAGAAATTTACTGAACTTTTGATGATGTTGACCATGATTGATATTGAAATAAATATTGTGGTAACGTTGAAAAAATGGAAGGCAGCACTTCTCCACCTATCTTCGCCGCCCTTTTATACAGCTATAAACATCATCCCTCTAAACACACTCTTTCAACAAAATAAATCATCCATCAAAATTCTCATGACTGTAGCATATATCCTATGTTAAAATTCTTGCTGTCTGGCAATATGCTTGTTTAAGATGGTGAACTTAACCGGGACAAAGCTTGTTGTCATACCCATCACTTCTGTGTCTGGTATGGTAGTTCAAATGGTTGCCATTTCGGTAAAATTCAGAATGATCAAAACAAATTTCTAATGCAAGTGTTGGTTGATCATGATGAAGATCTGATTAAGTTCGTCCATATCAGTAGATGTGTCTCATCGCTGATTAATGGCAATAGGACGTGTCTTTGGACTGAACCATGGACAGCAGTTCAGGACATGTGGTGGATTCAACCAAATATAAAGTTATTAAATACTAACAGCTGACACATGATAATCATGTATATCCTTAGATCAACAAGTTGCTCATAATAAACCATCTTTCTTTTAATTCTAGATCTTTATCTATTTACATTTCATCATTTAAGTTAAGCTAAAACATTATTCAATCTAATTTCTGTAATGATTCATGCCAATGTTCTGTATACCAGCTTCTATATTCTTGCTATTTAGAATTATAGTGGATTTCAAAAACAAAATGTTCAGGCGTAACAACATCAATTCACATAAACTTATCTGCTCATTGAGCAATTAAATGTTTCATTAACTAAAACTAAGTTTGCATATCAGTATCAAATGTCCGAAATGGGAGTTTCACACCACGTGGTTTTATGTGTTTATTTAATAATAATGAAAATATAGTTCACTATCTGGAAGGAATGCCTTGAGGAGCAGTCTATAAAAAAAAATCAGGTATTATTTTTATCCTTCATGAAGAAAACTGAAAACATGAAACACAGTTTTCTGCAGGCAGCAAATATGAAATTTAAAAATAAAAATGTAATTAGCGTAGAAATTATATACTGGAAAGTGCAAGTCATCAACCTTGAGGTCTTGGCAAGTCCAAAAATCTAAAGAAAACAAGATTGAACTTGAATAAGATCCAAATAGTGTAATCAACTTTCACGAGCTGAAAGAAAAATGAAAGAAGAAAAAGAAGAAATCATCAGCAAACTGTGATTAACAAGAACTTACCAAAGGCGAACATCTTTGGTAAAAGCATCATTGGAAACACTACAAGAAGAAGAATATATATCAGTCGTGGATCTTCAAGCAAATACTAGTCTGATTACCCATAAACATACTTTTAGGTCACCTTTGATTTTCCAGTACATAATTAAGAGTGAAAAGGTAATCAGCGACTAACGGTAACAATATGAGCCATATATGGTTTCTTGTTACGCGTTCATATTCATAAACAGGCATTATAAGTGATAACAAGAAACTTTCAATTCAGCTACAAGCTCAAAATAATGAAAACAATAACAAAGAATGAAGTAATGGGAGGAAGTACCTCCTCCAGGGAAATAAAATTACATTGATTTTCATCAATTCAGCCCTGTTATAGAGAGTTGGTTAATAAACCCAAAATGTGAGCGTAATACTTCAATTGTGCAATTTGGGTGCTTGCGACATCAAGATCTTAGCTTAATTTACAGCTCACATATATCACACCTTCCCAATATCCACATTGTAGTACAAGCATAACAACCTACAAGTACACATTCTACAAACCTTTCATCTTATCGTCTGCTCAGCTCCACAGAATGAAATGAAAAGGAACTATAAAAGATGTGAAGTGTCTGCTTGCTTTACTCAACCCCTAGGCCTTTAGAGCTCAACAGTGTAGTCTGATTACGAACTTGACATCAAATATCCTACAGGTACCAGTTGTAAACTCTTTGTCCACATCAAACAATAAATCTGTGGAACCAAAACGATGGCTATGCTGGATGGTCAGTGGTTTTGAAACCGCTTCTTGATAGACCGATGTCATGCAACACTCCAGGTGCACAGTCTTTATTTCGCTTTGTTACTGACAAAAAGGCGTCCAGCAAATTAGTCCAATCGCCAAGGCTATGGCTTACGTCCTGCATTTCAGCTTTCAGAAATTTTGGCTGGCCATTCATACTCTTTCAGCTTCATTAGCTGACTCATACTAACGCTGTACTGGCTGTCGGCGCGGCGGTTACAACGAATCTCCATGCCTCTGAGCATGGATCTGCTCCCGCAATCTCGTACTGGTGCTTCGGAACTCCATTGCTTGGTTAAGCCTCTCAGTCAATCAAGTTCAGAGGTAACTTGCGATGGTTGGGTTACGATTTACGGGTCTTCTCTTAGATCTAAACTTCGACGGTTTTCTTCTTCTCCTTCTTCTTCCTCGAAATGCGAACATTATCAGGCATCGGATTGGATGAATACATGATTTTCAACAACTTCTTCGTTAATCATTTAAATATTTCGTCAGTCAATAAAAGTCACCAAAAATTCCTCTCGATTCCATCTTCTAATTAAATGCGATTCCATGCCTTTCATTTCCTTTTCGCCACTTACACTTTTATCGTATCGCTCACTCCACAGTTCACTCACTCAGCTAATGGTGTGTAAATAATGGTATTATTTTTTGTTGTTTAAATAAATAAAAATATACATATATATAAAGAATAGAAGGAGGTGCAGTTACTAAATTATAACTAGGATTATGGTTGGTAATTGAATTAAGCTAACGCAAGGGCTTTACTTCTTTCTATAAACTAAAACCACTTCTATATTACAAGTTCCTCCATAAACTCTGCAGCTTGTCTTACCTTTTTATTTTTTTGGTATGAGAATAATAATAATTGTGCTAATCAATGATATTAATAAGGAAGGAGGCATGGCTTCTTCCCCCAAAACATTAATAAAGAATGCATTTATTTATGAATCCTTACTTACGCTTGGCATCATTGAATAATTTAATCAAGTAGAATCAAATTTTTAACCATGGGTGATGTTGCGGCTGTGACCAACTGTCTGGTATTGTTTGTAAAGCAATCACAAGTGAATTTTTAATACATTAGTACATTCGATTAATGATATATCATAAAATAATTAACATATTGTTTCTTCTTATAATATGCAAACTCTAAAAATGATAGTCTGGTAAAATATACTCTCAATTTTATTACTTTATAATAAAATCCCAGGAATGTTATACTTGCCTATTTATTTTTTAATTAAAAATTAACTGATTATTCATGTAGTCACGTATTTGAAATTAGTATAACTTCTCTTCAAATATTAGTACAAAGTATTTCGATCCCATTTGGAATTGCGTCGTCATGCTTTCTGTAATAATCCCATCTATACGCAAGTCTCACTAAAAATAGTCGTAAAATAAGGTTAACATCAAATGTGATATGTTTGAAAATTTTAATTATATATAATGCATATGACACTATATGTGGCTAATAAATCAATCTTGTAACATTTAATATAATATTATAAGTGTCGATTATATATATTAAATTATAAATTACTCAAATAAAGTGATGTAATTGATAGTCGATATGTGTCGATATTTTAAAAAATACGTATTGCATTTACGTTGGTTCATAGCCAAGTAAAATAACTAAGAGCATTGACATTTTTGTGAACAGTGACATGTATAAACAATGTTGCTATATATTTCTATTTTCTTTTAATAACGTTTTTAGAGGAAAACAATATTTTACTTGTTTTTCCATCATCATCTAGATCAAGTATAAGGGGAAAACAATATTTTGATTATAAATAATTAAATATTGTTTTCTAACCTCATCAACTGTTAAATATATAAAATACCGATTAAAATGAAGTATCATTTCGGAAAAAGAAAAAAAAAGACTGAAGCCAAGTGTTACCATCTCATTATACGATAAGTTCATGGTTTAATACTTTAATTATTTATAATCAACAACTCCAATCCTTGTGTCGTAAGATAAACATTGTCAACTTTAATTGGTGATTTTCATCTCTCTTTCTAACTTAAGGAAGAGATTCATTTACATTAATGATACATAATGGATGTTTTCTATACCTTTACTTGAAATGTAATTCTCCGACAACTTAAATATATTTCTACATTGTACTTATTGCCAATATCATTGCGCTGATCAAAGATAGTCTTTTTGTAACAATTGTATTTAATATTAAAAAAGAAAAAGGAAAAATTGCAATGAGCCAATTTTGTCTAAAAACAAATGGGAAATAGGAGAATGAAGAATGTGCTTTAATCTGACCGTCAAAGTAACAGAACTCAACTTCGCCCAAGTTGGACGGTAAGCAAAGATTTTTCGTTCCCAATGAGTTGACATTCAGAACAAAAGTGATGATTATTGTCAATTATAACGTATGCCTGAACAATAAATAAAAGGTGTCACTTTTGGCTCCTCTCCATGCACCTTCGCGTTCTCCCACCTCAAATTGCCACGCAGGAGAGGCCTTATTGATTCTTACGGTCCCCATTCTTCTCTCTAGCATCCGTGGATTCTTCTAGTGAGTCCGCTAACATGCACATGCAGCTCGGAGAAACGACACAGACATCGATTAATTATAAGCCTCGTGGCATGAGGACCCACTTTTAATTGCCAACGTAAGCCAGAAAGATTTCTTGGTGGACTGACACCCTGGCGTATGGTATTCTCTCACTTCCTACGTAGACGGTTGTGTTATTATTGTTTTTATTATATTTATTAAATTAGGAACTAACGTAAAAGGAAAATTAGATCCGAAAAGTGACGATAGTTTGTTACATTTACAACAATTTTTTTTTGTGTGTTGTAAATGAATATGGCTTGCATGTTGGTTTGTGAGAGAGGTTGTATTGGTAGTTGGTGAAGATGCAATCTCACTCTACTCAAGTAGTGACTAATGTAATTATAGATGTCATTAGTAATTATTAATTATCACCTCATCATCAAGCATCCAACTAATTTTAGTATTTTATAGCTAAACTTTGATTGATTAATTTAATGGAGGAAGTGTTACTATGGTTTTTGACATAGCTTTTTTTTTTTTTAACTATAGGTATAATTTTCCTGTTTGGTAGAAAAAATAGCATTGATTGATCTTGGTCCCTAGTCCAATGAAGTATTTGCCTTGTAATGCTTATGGTAACTTAACCTACTGCTTAACTGTATGAGGTACAAAACATGTATATAATTATCCATGGTCAACAGATATCTTTTAAATTTAATGCAAATTAATAAATTGCATATAAAGAAGCGATTTAAGTGATTTGTTTTAATTCAATTATGCCATGCTGAAGTAATCTGCCATAAGCAAACACAGTGATTTGATTTGATTTAATTTATTATAAAGCAAACGAAAGTAACACTTATTGACATTAAGCTCTTAATAGATATTAAATCATGCTTGAATTGGATTTTCTTTTTTTTCTTTTTTCATAAATTTTGAAAAGCGGCTTGTATTGAACCATACAAAATAACAAAGTGGTGGCTAAAGTTACCTTTGACTTGAAGTGGACATTTTAAGGATTTGGACACACTGGGGCATTAAGACTGAGGCGTTCTCCTTGAAATAAAACCAGATTTGGTGCGATTTAGGAAACGTGGTGGTCCTTTGCTTCAAGTTCAGTTATTTTTTCCAACCACTAGTAGTCTTAATTGAATAGCAAAGCACATGGCCCACACAGTAGTACGAATTATAATTTTTTTTGTTTAATTTGAAGAAATTTTAATTAATTTTAATTGATAATTAAATACTCGGATCATGCATGAGATTGTGTTTATTCAATGCGATTTCAGTCTTGATTTTTCCCCCTTTTTCGTTTACATTATGAAACAAAGCACGTGCTTTTGTGCCTTCATATTTCATCAACTTTGTCGTTCCTTTCGGGGTTGCAAATTTGCCGGAATCGTCAGGTTATAAAACTCAAGGCCTACTCGAGGTATAATTTTACTGGCCTGGGGTTTGAGTTTGCGTGACAGGCCGGTCCCCAATCAAAAGTTAGGTTCCGAAAGCCCGTATTAACCATCATATTCATGTAACAGGCTTAAGTGAATCCGTCGATTTAAAATTGAGGACTTCAAAATGGTTTTGACTTTTGTCTACTCTCAATTATTTTGCCTTTTTCCACTTTGCCTTTAAAATTTTATGTAATTAACCCCTTATTTGTTTATTTACAATGTTATCCATGTATTTTCTTGTATAGTGAGCGCAGAATAAGTTGTGTCTGCTCTTAGTTATGAATAATAAATAGATATTCTAAAATTCTATTAAAAATTTTATTCTAAATAATGTGATATTCATTAGAATAAGTTGTGTCTGCTCTTAGTTATGAATAATAAATAGATATTCTAAAATTCTATTAAAATTTTTATTCTAAATAATGTGATATTCATTAAGTGTCGGTAGAATAAGTTTTTATTGGTTCCATTTTGTATTACTGTTTTAAGAATTAATACAAGATAGATTATCTAGTCTTAAAAACAATAATCAAATATATTGTTTTTAATTTTCAATTGCAAAGAACGGATTTTCTGTTTTTGCAAAACATTCTCTCAACTGCAAATGAGATCATAAAATCCTTTTGAAAAAGCTCGATCGGCCGAGCTTAGAAAATGCTTTTGAAGAGAAAGAAGAGCTGCTCTATGCAATTGATACACAAAAGTACAAAAAAATTAAATTGACGTTTAAACTAAATTTGAGAAATATTAAAATAACCTTATTCATTGTTTTGATAATTTGTAATTTTAGTAAATATACTAAGCAGCTAAACAGAGTAAAGGTATATTTAAGAAGATTGAGATTGGTATTAAGCTTAAATTAAAAAAGTATTTTAATAAGCGTTAGGCATTAGGCTGTCTAAAAATTATTTTGATGTGATTTTTCGATTGTATGATGAAAATCATTATATTCTAATAATTTTATTGTCAATTATTATTAAAAATTATATTCTTATGATATTATTAATTTTTTATTTTATAGTTATAATTTTTTAAGGAACATTAGCTTTTAAATATGATACCGATATCGACAAAAAATTGCTAAGGAGTGACTGGTGAAAACACTTCGTAATTATCAAGTCAATAACTGGACTTCATATTTTCTAAAGTTGAAAATGTAAACAACATGATCAATGAAACTAACACATTAACAATATATCAACATCAACTCTCAAGTGCAAATAGTCCATCAAATATAATATCATACCAGTAGTATAAGCAATTAAAGTATCCAAAACTAAATTATCCAAGTACAACAACTGGACTTCATAATTTTCTAAGTTAAGAAAATGTAAACAACATGATCAATGAAACTAACACATTAACAATATATCAACATCAACTCATACAAGTACCGAAATAGGCAGATCCATCAAATATAATATCGGCATACATGTAGGATAAGCAATTAAAGTATATCCAAAACTAAATTAAACAACTACAAGCTACCGACTTTTCCAAGGTTAAAGAAACAACATACAAAACTAGCCAACCAAGCTCTCTTCCTTGTCATCAGTCATACTAAGAAAAATTTTCCTCCATTCAAGATCTACGATCTTCTCCATCAACTTGTTGAAAGTGTCATTGTAATAGAGCATCACCCATAGCCTCAACAGCATCAATACATTTGTTGGATGGAATACATCTCTCCAGTTTTCGGAGATAACTCTAGCTTTTTCATTGATCTTCTCTAATTTTGAATTCACGACTTTGGTGCAGATCTCTAAGTATGCGTTCAACTTGTCCCAAAAGTTTGGGGAATATGCTCGGATGTTTGGTCGAGTGATCGGCGAACTCTTTTTCCTTCGACACTCCACTGCAAGGTCCATAAATCATCATCCTTGAGGAGCATCAGAGACTCTAGACTTGATTAAGTTTTCAGATAATTCGGCGTTCATCATCTGAGTTGGAAAGTTGGCTCAGTGATAAATGCATTTGACTTGTTGCTATTTCCGCTGAATATCTCCCTAATATGATAGTTCTCAAACCTTTTTCGATGTAAACCGCTTCCACCTGCAAAATCTCGAAAAACAAAATGATATATAAGTACGGTTCAATATTGAAAAATTATGTAACAAAGATGAAGTGGTACAAGTACATACCACCTTAACTTGCTGCCAACCCATTGAGTCCTGCAGTGATGGTATTTAAAGGATTCAATCAAACCAGGATGCTTAATTAGATCAGAAAATTCAAATATTTCTTGCGTATTGGCGGTTGAACTTTAAAGTTTTGGTATGGTGTATCTTTTATTGTTTCTACAAATAACTCATCATCTATAACACCAATGCCTTTGATGATATGTTTTTTGGAATCCAATTCTCCCATTTTAGCGTGTTTGTGCAGAGATACGAATAAATATTCTTCACTCCTTGAAGACCACTAAAGCTTTATCATCACCATCAAAATCATGGAGCCATAATTATATGTGCCTATTTGAGTTTCAGAAATTCAATCTGCCAATAATATGGAACCCCAAAATAACTATCATAATAAAACATGAATGTGATCAGCAAAGCTCAGAGACTTGAAACTCAAAGGCATATTGCCGTATCTTGAAACAATATAGCAAAATCAAAGTTACTAGAATCAAAAGATAAAGACGAAGAGACAGAGTTGATGAAGGGTTCGAAGAATTCAAGATATATGGTACTGAAAGAGACAGGAAGGTATATCTTGTATCTATAGGGATTAAGAAAAGTTCGAAGAAAATTCCAGCAGCAATATGTGAGGAAGCTGAGAAGAATGCTGTGCACTATGCTTAAAAATGCTTCACACAAAGGCTCTAACTTCTATCATTTAAGACACATGGTTTCTGGTGCAGTTTGTTATACTTATTGAGATCGATTATAGTACTGTTATACGCCCCAGAATTAACGAAAATTATCGAGTTCTAATGATATAACATCAGCATAGAGGGATTACGATTCATCACTGCCATAGAAATCATTAAACAATCAATAGCACAATTTACATTATCCATACAAAAATAGAAATGAAAACCCATATCTCAACATGTGGTTTTGAACACTCAACCTAGAAAAATTAGGAATTAAAAGATTCAAGAGCACTCATTTAAAGTGATCCTGTCAGTTCTTAGCACTGAAGCGCTTTAGTTACATTGTCTTGGTTTGTACATATAACAAGGATAAGATAGTTCTAAGAAACCCAATCTGTCTTTTAAGTTCTACACACAAACAACTGAAGACTAATGGGTTTAATTTGAAGCTCATTACAGAAATTTGAGAAAACCCTAACAAAATTAAAATTTATTTCTTTAATTTAGCTAATTTTTGAAATACCAGCGAGAAAATATACATATATTTGGCCACGGATAGTTATAATGGGAGAAGAAGAACAGTACCTGGCTGGCGTCTGGTCCTGGTCTACGGGTGGAAAACGCCGGATACGAAACAGTGAATCCTGTTTTCAATGGATTTGGGGATTTCTTTTCGCAAAACAGAAAAAAAAACGGCGCCGTTTTGTCATTTGAACACAAACCTGCGTTTTATAGTATATATTTCTCAAATACGGCAGCCGAGCTCGTTTTCCACGTTTTTTCTTTCTTGAAAAACTTAAAATGAAAAACAATTTAAAAAGGGTAAATATCATGAGAATCCACTTTGTTTCGTTTAAATATGGACTGACTCCAAACATTATAGAAATCTTCTTATAAGTTTAAAATGTTCTAAAGAATCAACACATAAACTCCAAGTTTGTTTGTTAAATATGTTGTGTCAATCCTAATTAAGAGGGAACTTATCTCGATTCATCATATTTTTAAACTGCTTTCTGCAGCCCGAGTTATTCCTTTTGGAAAGTACTCTGCTCGTCCCATTTAGCCATCCTACGTCAATTTGACCTAAAAAAGATAAAGCATCAAAGCTTATCGTCATTTCCTATTTAATAGAAGACCAATAGATTTCTCTTGGCTTAAAGATACTATATTGAAGGATAATTTGGATATGCATGGAAGGTTGGTAGTTGATGAGAATCTTAGAGTTAACGGTCGGAAGAACATATTTGCAATTGGGCATATTACTGATATTAGAGTAAGTTTAAAGATAAACATTTAAGAAGAGACAGATTTCTGACACGACACTAATAGAAATTGCGAATGGGTGCATTGGTTTTACCTTGTTTCTGTCAGCATTCTATTAATTTTGTCTACTTGGTTTAAGGAAATTGCTAATGTATTGTTCTTGGTTGTATATATAACTGCGTGGCAGGAAATTAAACAGGGTATTTAGCACAAAAACATGCTCAAGTGGCTGCAAAGAACCTGAAATTACTAATGGCTGGAGAAAATGAAAGCAAAATGACAACTTATAGGGCACAGTCTGCAAATATGGCAATTGTTTCCGTGGGAAGGAGAGACGCAATGCAATCAGTTGCCATTTATAATAATCAGTGTCCGGATTCCAAGCTACTTCAAGTCTAGAAACTTGTATGTTAGTAGAAACAAGGGAGCAATTAGGCTTATAATCTGATGATAATATTGTACATTCTTGGGATGAGCGAAGCTAACATTATTTTTTAGGGTGCGCTAAAATTTTTTAATTACTATTTAGGTTCAAGACACGTTTGAGATAAACTAACAATTCATCTCAATTAGGAAGGTTTTCTTTAATTACAAGGTCTTACTTAAAATTTTCAAATCAATCATGTAAACTAAAGAATTTGTGTAATTAATTAATAATTTATTTCCAAAAATCTTAGCCGGACTGTCCGGGTTAGCCACCCTTTAGCTTCGCCTTGACATGTGAGTTCAGTTCGTTTGACATCTTGCAAGGTACAGCCTTTGTAATCAACTTTCATTGTTTCAGCTTGAGGAGTTGTTTGCTTAAATATTATAAAATGTCTTCATGAGATTGGCAAAAGCATTGTTTACCGTTTGGTGCAATTTTCATTACTGCATTATTATTATAGCATGAGTGCATGAAGAGCAAGTAATTTTCATTTGCCATGAAATTAAATAAATTAAAATTTAAGGAACAAAAACAACCATTTTTATTCCGTCCAATCACTTTCCAGTTTGGAAAAATGCAATCTTTTTCAATATATTACGAGGAGGCACAAACTTGCACTTCGCACATGAATGGCAAAGAAATGCGCAACGAAATCATTCATTTTATATATCAGCATAATTATTGAAACCCTGCCAAGGAAAAAACTACAACGATAGAATTGTAAATTCTTGAATAAATTTATTTTGTACAAATTGATATGGTATAAATTTAGTGATTTGATGAAAATATAAAATAATAAAAACAAATCATATGAATTAAGAGATATTTAATTCAATTAATAAGACTTTACAAAATATGCTCATGCTTTTGAATTGTACAAAATTTAATTATTAAAACCCGTATTCATAAAAAAACATGCTCTTTCAATTTTACAACAGACCTTGAAAGGGATTAATTTATCCCCTAAAATTAATTTTTAATCAGAAAATTTGTTTGCTTCTAAGTGGTTGACCATCCTACACAGGCCCATAATTCCGTTAAACTGAATGTATCACTTTTTTTTTTTCTTTTTTTCGCCCAAAAACAGTTAGTGGGCGATGGGCTATCGCCCAATTTTGCTTTGATTTTAACAGAAAATATTAATTTCAGTAGTAATTAAATTTTGTATGTAATTAAAATTATGTTTAATTAACTCAATAGTAATGCTATTTGCAGAAATTGTGAACAAAACATAGTGCAGACTATATTACTCAATTTTTAAAAAAAAAACAAATATTAATATTTTTTCCTTATTGTTTACACATTTTAGTAACAATAATGTTATGGATCCTAATATTTGAGTTTTAATTTGACTCTTAATGTCCCGTTTCATTGATTTATTAGATGATATATTTTATATCTTCTAAAATTAATTAACTACTATATAATGAATGAATGACACATCAGTCGCACTCAAATTATATATAAATTAAATGTAAAGATATCTAGTATTTCTCCTTTATTATTTGTTTTGCTTGTTTTGTGCAGTTTCTGTGCAAATAACAGAACTACTCGAAATTATCATAAAACCACGTTAATGGTTTAAACTTGGAACAAATAACTAAATATATCATTTCGCAAGTACTAAATAGCACCAGTTAACTATATGATTATCATATCAATTAAATTGGCACTAAATTAATTTTTTTTTTTTTTAAAAAAACTGCAGAGCTGACTCTAATCCATCTTGTGCTGCGATCACGTCAAATCTTTGGGTAGTTTGTCCTTGGGAACATAATTCAACAACTTAATGTATCATAAGATCAGTTGTTTCAGAGTACTGCACAAAAAGAAACATGTTCATATGATTTGCCAGACAGAAGTCTATCTAAATTGCTACATATATCAAGCAATAATTAGTGACCCATGACTTAACATACAAGAAAGTATTTTGACATCTTCACAAGCTGATGCATCTTCAGGCACTGTCTATGTCAGATGCAGAATCTGAATAGTCAGATGC
The DNA here is from genome assembly GCA_030448925.1 of Citrus cavaleriei. Taxonomy (NCBI): domain Eukaryota; kingdom Viridiplantae; phylum Streptophyta; class Magnoliopsida; order Sapindales; family Rutaceae; genus Citrus; species Citrus cavaleriei. Next base: position 26,397 of record JAUJEN010000266.1, read on the forward strand.
TATCAGAGATTGTATAGCAGATGGTATATTAATTACAGCCATGTCATAAACCGAAAAACAGGTGTTAAAGACAATTTTTCAAAACTTTATCAGCTTTTTCATTAAGCATCTTTAAGATGTTTAGGTGTCGCAATGCCTCCAGTCAATAGATCATGCAACGACGACTATAATGGAGGTATCGTGAAAAATAAAATAAATCATATTCACCATATCCAGCAGCAGAGTATGCATCACAAGTCCCTTTGTCTACTCTGCATCTGCTATCGGATGAGGGTACAGTTGAGTATTTCTCAAACGGTAAGGACTAGTTATTGTTTAAGCCAAACTATAGGGGTCTAATTAATTCTTTTAAAGGCTTAATTGTTTTAAATGACAATTTGGCTACCAACTGCCCTTTAAATCTGTTTTTAAATTGATAAGAATGACTGAAAGGAAGGGACATGGAAGGTTGTCAAAAATGGGCAACTTGTCATCTCTGCATTCGAAATTTTCCTTTCATCATCTTTACTTGGAATTTGGTTAAAGCCGCGTCCTTATATAAGATAATGACCGGTTAAGCGTTCTAAATCGAGTATCAGAGGAGAGGCAGAAGCAAAGCAGAGCATCTGGGAAAGAATTAATGGAGAGTCAGCAACAACAATCTGAAGGAAAGAATAAAAGAGTGGTGGTGATCGGAGGAGGGGTTGCTGGTTCCCTGGTTGCTAAGTCTTTACAATTCAGTGCTGATGTTACCCTCATTGACCCGTAAGCAAATCTTTCTTGTTTCTGTTGATTCATGTGTGAATATTCTGTTTTTCGTATGTCATGGAATGATAAACTGTTGAAAAAGAAAGCTTCAATATTTGTATTTTCAGAAGGGCATCTTGCAAATAAATCACCAAAGGGTAGTTAACAAAGTTGGTGGCTAAAGAATTGTACCTATGAACTTTTCTTTATATAGGGGATTGTTCTATTCTTTGTGTTTTAAGAAAGAGTGAAATTGAAACAGGAAAGAGTATTTTGAGATAACATGGGCAAGCTTAAGGGCAATGGTGGAGCCATCTTTTGGAGAGAGATCAGTGATTAACCACACGGATTACCTCGTCAATGGTCGTATTGTCGCTTCTCCTGCAATCAATATCACTGAAAATGAAGTTTTGACTGCAGAGGGCCGCCGTGTTGTGTATGATTATCTTGTCATTGCCACCGGCCACAAGGATCCTGTCCCCAAAACTAGGACTGAGAGGCTTAATCAGTATCAAGGAGGTAAAAAGTTATGCAAAGCCGCCTAATTCATAGTATTAGCTTTGTCATAGCTGCTATTGTAATCTCAAGTTAAACTTTGTTTTGTTTGTACTGACAGAGAATCAAAAGATTAAATCTGCTCGTTCGATTTTGATTGTTGGAGGAGGTCCCACTGGTGTTGAGCTTGCTGGAGAAATAGCTGTTGACTTCCCGGAGAAGAAGGTTACTCTAGTGCACAAGGGGTCGAGGTTACTGGAATTTATTGGACCTAAAGCCGGTGATAAGACTATAGATTGGTTGATATCAAAGAAGGTTGAAGTGAAGCTGGGGCAAAGAGTCAATTTGGATTCTGTTTCAGAAGGAAGTGACACGTATCTGACCTCAACAGGAGATACCATAAAAGCAGATTGCCATTTCCTATGCACAGGAAAACCAGTAGGTTCAGATTGGCTTAAGGATACTATATTGAAGGATAGTTTGGATACCGATGGAATGTTAATGGTTGATGAGAATTTAAGAGTGAAGGGTCAGAAGAACATATTTGCAATTGGAGATATTACTGATATTCGAGTAAGTGCTTCTATGAATTTTCCTCAAGTATTCTAGCTTTCAGGAGCACAAACCAGTAGTATTTATTTCAATGCTTGATGAGATTGCTAATTAACTTGGGTCAAGAAGCACTTTATTTAGCTACAGTTCGCAATTTCTGTTAACTACAGCAATCTAGTTGCAATAAACTTCGTATGTAATGTTTCAAATTGACTATGAGGTAATTACTCAAGGAGATTTTGAATGCTGTTGAGTGGTATGGTCATTTACGTTAACATAGTATTAGCTTATATTTTGATGTCATTGTTGTCTATCAAAATTGGTTACCTGCATCACATGTTTCTCCTTCAACTGAGCCATGCAACAAGGAATGCTGTGTGGCCTAGATAGTTTTCATGCTTTCATTTTGAAAATCTAATGCCTATTACTGATTGGATAATGCATGACAGGAAATTAAACAGGGTTTTAGCACAGAAACATGCTCAAGTGGCTGCACAGAACTTGACGGGATAGATGGGGGGAGCCAGAGAACGCAAAATGGCACCTTATCGGCCACATTCAGCAATTGCAATTGTTTCCCTAGGAAGGAAAGACGCTGTGGCACAGTTGCCATTTATGACCACCATTGGTTGTGTTCCTGGCTTAATCAAATCTAGAGACTTATTTGTTGGGAAAACAAGGAAGCAAATGGGCTTAGAACCAGATGTTGCACATGCTTAAGAAGTGAGTTCAGTTCGTTAGACATCCTACAGGTGTAACATTCTCAATTTCTTTGTTTCATTTAATTTGTTGTACGTGTCTATTAAACTTTATTGTTCTGGGTTTGCTTAGGCATTTGTATTTTTTAAGGTTTGGTGTGATTTGATTGTATAAAATATAAAAATAACATATTTGCTGTGAGTTTTAAATTGCCAATACTGTGCAAAAACTTTTCATAAAAATTATTATTATTATTATTATAGCAAAACGAAGCTGGACTTCTTTATTTACACATAAGTTGACAAAAATAGGTGAAAAAAAAAAAGAAGAATGAGTAAAGAAAACAACATAATTACAAACAACAAACACTAACAAGCAGACAATACAGCAACTAGCTATAGCAAATCCAGAGACGTGTGCCGAAATTCTGGATTTGCTTATATGCAGATGACACAAATGTGGAAATAGTTCATCCAATTTAAGGCTACAAAAGTAGGATCAGCAATTGGTGTATCCAAATCTAACTCAACTACACATTACTAAAATCTAAATAGTTTTCACAGTTAAAACAACAATATATTACAAACTAGCCAACCAACCTCTCTTCCTCCCATCATTCATACTAAGAAAAGCTGTTCTCCATTCAAGATGCATTATCTTCTTCATCAGCTTGTCAAAAGTGTCAGCGTCAACATCTCCCAATGCCTCAGCAGCATCAACACATTGTTGGACGGAATACATCTCAATCTTCCTAGTTGAAGCAGAGCTTTTTGCCTTGATCTTTTCTAATTTATGTTTTAAGAGTTCACTACAGATCTCCATGTAATGTTCCATCTTGTCCCAAAGTTTTGGAATATGCTCGGATGATTGGTCGAGTGATCGACGAACTCTTTTTACCTTTTGAGGCTCTGCTGCAAGGTCCACACGATCATCATCCTTTGGTACATGAACAAGAGCTCTAGCCTTGAATAAGTTTTCGGGAAGTTCACGTTCATCATCTGATGTTGGAGAATGTTGGTTCAATGTGACATGCGTGTGACTTGTTGCTGTAGTTGTGCTGAATATCTCTCCTAACATGTGAAAGTGCTCCAAACCTTTTTTACGATATGGCTTGACACCAGGAACTTTCTACAAAAACAAAATGGTATATAAGTGCACAATTTGAACATTGGAAAATATTATGTAACTAACAGTTTGAAAGTAGAAGATATACCTTAGCATAATTCGCCCAAAGACTATTTGGTGCTGTGACAATATTTGTAACAGGATTCCAATCAAAGCCAGGATGCTTAATTAGATCAGAAAATTCACGGTGTTTCTTGCGTAACCGATTGAACTTTGACTTAAGTTTTGGCTCAGTGAATCTTCTATTAGTTTCTGCAAATAACTTATCATCTATAACACTCCATATCTTCTTGTTAAATGTCGTTTTGGAATCCAAATCTCCCATTTTCACATGTTCATGCAATATACGTATAAATATTTCTTCATTCCTTGAAGACCACTCAGCTTTATCATCAAAATCAAAATCATCGGAAGCCATAATGTGCATAACTTCTCCAACTACCAAGAAAACAAAACTTTGAAACTATACTCTCTTATAGGTGTCAAGATGTCAAATATTCAAACCATTAATATCAAGGAAGCCAAAATTCAAACAATAACAAGTTACAATGACATAACGTACATGTCATCTTTATCCAATCTTAGATACTTGAAACTCAAAACCAGCACACACACGTCTTCAACCGATGTTGTAAAATCCAAGTTACTAATACAGAAAGATATAGAGAGAAATGACAAAGTAGAGGAAGATTCAGATAGAATTCTAGCCAAACTTAGTTTGTTACAGGGCTAAAACTGTAAGAGAGAAGAATGATCATGTTATGTCTATCAGGATATAAAAAATTGGCAGAAAATAACAGAGTTTAAGACCAATAGTGTGACAATACACCTCATACAAGGGCTCACCTCTATCATTTGACATATGGTTCTGGTACAAAACTTGTTATGCTTTATAATAGAACAGTTATACTTAAATCAAACTGGAAACTCATTGAGTTCCTACGAGACAACAATGGCAACAACATACATAAGGTTATTAAAAAATAATTGGGTGACAGGTAGTGCTGTATTTTTCCGAAAACTTGCTTTTAGGTTTGTTAATTTTAATGCAAGACTCTGCGTTTGCTCTTCTACTGCTTATAAGCTTATACAATATTGCTGCGTATCTGAAGCAACTGTTCCCATTTAGAGAAATTTTAGCGCTTAGTATTAGAATCATCAGAAAATTAATCTTATACGTACAACAAAGACAAAACCCACGTCTCTGCATGTGAGATTTTGCATACTCAACGAGAAAAATTATGAATCAAAGTTTCAATAACACTCATTTAAGTGACCCTGTGGGTTCTTAGCACTGAGAATCCCTAAAACTTTGCTTACATTTGTGTTAATTAGTGTTTAAAGAATACTCATTTATGCTAGTTGTAAGAGACCCTATTTGCGTTAGAAGTCTTAAACACGGACAACTGAAGATGAATGGTTTTAGTTTGAAGCCCAATATAGAGTGAGAAGAAGAACAGTACCTGGCTGGCGTCTGGTCCGGATCCTTGGGTGGAAAACGCCGGATACGAAAAAACGTACATCCCGTTTTCAATAAATTTGGGATTTTATTTTGGGAAATAGTCAAAACGACGACGTCGTTGTACAGTTTCCAAACGCGATCCTGCGTTTTAATGAAATTAATATATTTTTAAAATACGGCAGCAGGGCCCATTTTCTACGTATTTTATTTTTCTAAAAACAAAAACATAAAAAAGAAAGGGTGAATTCCATGTAAATTCCAAATATTTGATATAATAATAATAATAATAATAATAAGGATAATGATAATGATAATAATAATAATAATAATGATATTTTTAGTAGTGTTGCTTAATGCTTACTCTGGATATTCAATGCATCCTATGTAAGAGCAAATATTTTATTAATAAAAAATAAAATAATTGCAAGAGATGATCATGCATAGCTTAAGTGGAAAATTATCTGTATTTCAACAAAAGGAGGGAAAAAAAAGAAAAGACTTATGTGATTAAGTTTAAAAATATTTGAAATTTATTTGATTCATTAAATTACTTAATAAACTAATTTTTTTAAAATAATTTATATTTAAAATTTCCCTTAAGCAAATTAAAATTGCTAAAAATAAATTTTTATCTTAAGCAAATTACAATTGTTAAAAATAAATTTTTATTAGATAATTTTTTTTAAAAAAAACTCTTCCAACTCATCACTACATGATAACCTATTTTTCTTAAACATTAATGCTGCGTTTACTTTTTGGATTTGAGTGGGAATCCTGAGGAGTAGGAATCCTTGGATTAGGAGTGTGGAGTGGGAGTGAGAGAGTAGGTGTTTCTTGGTAAATAAAGTATTGTCAATTAGAATCCCAATTATTTGTTTACTTTGTCTTGGATTGAGAGTAAATTGTTTTAAATTATAATTTTATCCTTATGTAAAGAATTATAATTTGTAATTAAAAAATTAATAAAAAATATATTTGGAAAATAAAATAAATTTTTTATTATATTTATAAATTAATAATAATTAATAATATTCTTAATTATGTAAATCATAATTTTTTATTAATTTTAATTCTAATATAAAATGAAACATTATTTTTTTTATTTAATATAATTATATTAAATTTAAATATAATTATATTAAATTTTTTATTATATAAAATAATAATATAATATTATAATATTATTTAGTACAAAATTCATATTTTCTTAGAATAAAATATTTATTATTATTAATATTAAATAAATATAGTACTATTATTTTTAAAATAAATACAATAATATTATATTTATTAATTCTCTATTAATATAATAATATTATTTTAAAATAATTTTAACTTAGAATCAATACAAATTATTATTTAGTTAAATATAATAATATTATTCAAATAAATATAATATTATTTATTTTATTAATTATTAAATATTAAATTGAATTAAAAATAATAAAAAAAGGTAGAAAATGAAGAGGTGGGATTCTTCACTCCCACTCAAAAATGGGTGGGATTCCCAATCCTTCACTAAATAAGTGAAGAATACTCACAAAAGTAAACACACCCTAAGTTGTTGCTTGTATCCAAATATTGTTAATTGTATCTACATCATAACACCTAAGTCAAAAAAATGACAACTATTGGTTTTATGGATGATTTTGCAAGGAATTTTAACCGCAAAAGGTATGTGTTTTTTAATTATTTAAATTTTGTTTGCATTATATACTTTATAGTAGTTCAAAATTTGTTTGTCCAAAAGTACATATGTACATATATACATAGATACATACATATTCTATTACAAATTTATGAACAAAATGAGGATCTTTAATCCAATACAAGTATATAACCAAATAGTTTAATAATTAAATTGTTTTAGAGGCGTGGACATAGATTGGTGGTGCCAAACCAGTTCTCTAAACTCTTTATTTTTTTTGGATCATTTATTCTATATTTATTGTTGAATTTTAACGAAAAAAAAAAAATTATACCTAGATTAACGAACTTATCTGCAACTATACTTTCGTTTACAAAAGACAAACCAGAAAAAAAAGGGGAAAAAAAAGATTTATAGAAGCCACTTGTAGTCAAATATATATTTTTCACAGTCTTTTTTGTTCTTACATTAATTCATCAATCGTAAATTCACATTCACTCAAATAGAATTAAGGAATAGGTCACTCTTAAGTGTTAACAAAATATTGGTTTCGGTTATTATTAGCGGACGGCCTCGATATTCTTTCTGTAAAAACCAGTAGAAAAGCAAAATGACATCATAAAAAGGAGACCAAATCAATCAGTACCCATTGGTTTCCATAATAGTACAAAGCAAATCATCCCTATTAAATCAGATTATATCATCATCATCATTACCACCCCTTATTTCAATCTCCTCCAAGTCCAAATCATCCATAGCAACTTTTCTTTCACCTCAAAAAAAGTAAAACTGTAAAAGGATTCTCTCTACCGGCTAACTCTTTATTTATTACCTTTACAATTTTGTTTACACCACACACAAATTTTTTTTTTTGGCAAACAACAAAATCACACAAGGATTTATCAATGTCTTTGAGAGGCAAAAAGAAAAATGAAATTTACGATTGTGGCCGGTAATAAACATTTTGGCCCCCTAGTTTAGGACTTCAAAATCTATCACATTTATAGTATTTCTCTTCGTTTTTTAATTTATAGCTGAATTCAATATTTCTAAAGTTATTACATTACACAGGAATATATGTTATATATTTATAATACAGTGCAGAAGTCCACTCAACATAGTTCATAGTCCAATTAATAGTCTATATTAACTAGAGATAAAGTTTATATCACACACACACATATATATATAGGAAGATATATCTACTAAATTATTAGTAAATAATTTTTTAAATTAATGTAAATCTAAAAATAAAGGTAGTATATACATATAGAGTAATTTTTTTTAATGAGGGATTTCTTACATTATTTATATATAAAGACAAATTAAAAGACAACAAACTCCACACTCGAATACATGATCAAACAAAGTTGCATTAAGTTGTGTTTTATTTGCCTCTTAATATATCATTTACTTCAGTAATTTAACGGATCCTTAATTAGATAATGAATATATATTGAGAGAGAGAAAGAAATTTTTTACATTAAGGATATTCCTCACTTTGTTAAAAAACTATACTATTAAAAAGTATAAATTTTAACGTATTAATAAATAAAAAAATATAATTTTTAATAAATTAAAATGTTATATTTTCTTCCTTCACTTTATTAAGGTGAGCATGTTCTCTCTCTCTCTCTACAAAAGTTTGACGTGGGAACAGGCTAAAAAAGGAATCGACGGATAACGGTAAACTATAAATGATCGTCCGGCTGGTAATTTTACAACATAGCATCGAGATGACGCCATGTTTGAAAAGATACAACTATGTGGGATCGATCATCTGGCTCGTGTTCTGTGTCGTGCGCCTACCGAAGGTCGATTCAAAACAGCGCCGTCAGCATCGCAAATCTTTGGCATTTATTTATTTTTGCGTTATATGTTTATTCAATAAATCATTTCTCTTGAAAACGGCTGCATAAGCCATCATTTAATTTGCATCATTTCTCCTCTTCCCTGTAGATTGGTCTTCTTTCATTGCCATTCATACGTATGCCTTTGTATCTCTCTAAATCTCTTTCTTCTTTGTAAGACTAGCTAAATAAAATTATAAAAAAAAAATGGCTTCCAAATCAAAGGTTTTTATTAAGAAAATTTGTGTGGATATACATAAAACTTCTCCAATAGTACATCTTTATTTGAACAAAATAAGTATGTCATTAAAATAAAAAAAATATAGATTGTAGTAAATTAGGATATGTTTTATGTATATCCACAAAAAGATGACTCCTACAAAAAGATGATGATATGAAGAAGTGAAAAAAGAACATACATACAACATAGTCTTTCTTTCATGTGGGTACTTTCAATTTGTTTTTTTCAGGAACCCTATTCCCTTATAGCATAGCCTCGCTTATCATAGTATACTCGCTCATCCAGAACTTTCATTTCATTATGTGTATTTAGAAAGAAAGCAACCAACAACTATGAGTGAATGAAATGTGTAGCTATTGACCATACTTATTATTTCACTCGAGCAACTACACGATGTGATTAATTTGCTGTCGAACACATTATTAAATCAATACATTATTAAATTAAATGATTTAATAGAGTTACTACAAATACTATATTGAACTATATGACGTTATAATGAATTAAATAATGTTAATTTTATTAAATTATATGACTTAATAATGTATTTATATATTAAAAAATAAAATAAAAGCATCAACACCTAAAAATTTCTATAAAAAGAAAGAGAAATGAAAATTATTTGTCAAAAGTAAATGGAAACAGCTGGTGATATTGACGGTGGAAGGAGAAGGATGCTGACAGTTTTAGAGCTGATGACTTGATAGTCACACAGTGATGATGATTGTTTGTGGGTACTGTGTATTTGTGGATTGGAATGGAATCATCAAGATTCAAGACGTATACTCGAAGCTGGTGCGACATTTGGCGGGTGGAATCGGGTACGTACTGCAATAACCAACCTGGAGCTGTTACTCCAAATTAGTCTGTAATTTTGTATGCGTGACGCAGGTGATGTGACACTGATCCATGGAAATAATGGTGCTGGGATCACCTTGTTTATCGTAATAGAAATGATTTTGAGGGAGAAATTTGACGGAAGATAAAAATAAGGTCGGGCCTAATTTATTTTGTTTATTGAAAAATGATTAATTAAAAACAAGTTCAATTAAATTTCGTCTAAGCAACGTGTTTTTGTGAATGCTAGCCACTTTAGCATTTTCTTTACTCGTAATTGATAAGGAACGAGAGGAGTCTACATTACTCCAAGAAAATAATTTTTTTAAACACGAAGGAAGGATCTTTTTTGTGGTTGGCTTGAGCATTTGTATACATTTGATCACCTTATAATTCAACTAGTAAAAAACTACGTAATTCACCCACCCAGGATGTTAAAACTTAAAACTAAATAAAATGGCCTTTTTTTTTAATTAATATGAATCACAGTAATTCAAGTTTAATAATTCAATATTTGTTAACAATTGTACTATGAACTAGAAATCAGTAGCAGCACAGCCTAGTACGTAGTTGCTGTCTCAAATTCTCAATGAAGAAAAGCAAAATGGCATCATAAAAAAGCAAAGGAAAAAAGATCAAATCAAGTATCAGTTATCAGCATCCATTGGTTTCCATAAATGCACAAAGCAAATCATCCCTGTGAAATCAGATTATATCATCATTATCATCAGCATCATCATCATCACCACCCCCTTTCTTTCAAACTCCTAACTTTTCAAACCTCCTGATTCCAAATCAGCCGCAGAAACTTTTCTTTTACCTCAAAAAGGGTATCTCTCCAGCTAGTAACTAACTGCAGGCTGTTTATAAGGTACATAATTTATAATTTATATTGACTAAAATTAATTTTATAGTTTGACTCCGTTATTGTTTCTCAAATAATTAGAGAATCATAAAAAATTATTTTTAGACCAACTCTAAGTTCATATAATTTAAATTAGCACTTTAGCAGCTGCTCTAACTATACATCTACTACTTATACAATTTTTTTTTTTTTTTGATAGGACTACTTATACAATTTTATTTACACTGTATGCAAGTTTTTGCTCACTACATAATAAAACTATACAGAGATTTATGAATGTCTTGGAAAAAATAAAAAATTCACGAATAGGGTATGTAATAATTTCATCATTAGTTTTTAGTCTTCACAGGTAATGACATAGTATTTCAATGATAATTTTTTATTTATGAGTGCACTGTTTAGAGGTCTACTCAATATAACTAAAAAATTTATACCAACCGGAAGTGATACATTTACTCCACACATAAGCAAATATATCTACGCCCACTAAAAAATTATCCGAGAAAGAAATATAATGATGGTAAATAAATATAAAATTGCAAAGAAATTATTCCAAAAAAAAAAAAAGAATTGAAAAGAGATTCAGTTTATACAGTCGCCCTTTAATTCACGTCAGAAGAGGCTAAAACAGGTAACCGAAAAAGTATTCGAAGCATAACGGCAACTACGTACATACGATGATCGTACGTTGAGTAATTTGACATTATAGCATCGACACGACGTCGTGTTTGTGAAGATACGATTTTACGTGGCACGTGCCTGAGATCACCCGGCACTCCGTTGGGGGTAGTGACTAGTGACGGTCCATTCAAAGACGGCGCCCGTCAGCATCGTAATCGATCACGTATATCTTATTTTCACAGTTTTTGTTTATTACAATAATCATTTCTCTTAAAAACGGCTGCATGAGCATCATTTGCAGCATCTCTCCTCCTCTATAAATTTAGCCTCTTGCATTTGCAATTCATGCGTTGCCTTCATATCTCTTTCTTCTAGCTTTTCAATACTAACAAGAAAGACAGAAAAAAAAAAAAAATGGTTTCCAAATCTAAGGTTTCTTTTGTGGGTCTAGGGCTTCTCTTCTTCACGTTTGTAGCTTTGCTGCTGCTCTTTTCTTCGGTCATCATGCAAGAACATTCTGGTCTCTCTCTCTCTCTTTCTCTCTCTCTAACTAATGTACCAATCTAGTGTTGTTTCCTATTTCCTAAATATAAGTTAAGTGGGATTTTATTTTTATGTTCATCTTTTCAGATTCTGCTGGTACTGAGAATATTGGTTGCTATTATGGAGAAATGGACTTGCAAAACAGAAAGGTGGTTGTTTTATTTTTATTTTTATTTTATTTTTCATGTTATGTAAATGATATTAAAAAATAAATTGTTGATTGATGCAGCTTTTGAGTGAGAAACAATTACCGGCAAGGACTGGGGGGCTGCTGCATGCAATGGCAAGTGGTGATGAGAACATGATGGTGGGTGGTTCGGAGTTGAGGGTGGTTCCTTCTGGACCAGACCCATTGCACCACAATGGCAGCCCCAAGAAGCCAAGAACTCCATGAATGTTATATACATATATGCAGCCGCATGCTAGCTGGGAACGTCGTTTTGTTTTGTAATATATAAGGAACTTTTTGGCTGGTATATATATGGAAAGAAAAGTAACATATATGCCGTTTTCTGTATGGGAAAGCAGTTCAAGTATTTTGCTCTCCCCTGCCAACTAGCCGTATGGTAATATTTGTGCACGTGAATGCATATATAATTAATTACTCATGGCATGCATCGGTTCTTAGCTTACTGTATTTTTCATGTTCATGACTAACGAATTAAAGTTAATTCACTTACTTTTCAAATTTAAAGAAGTTTAACGTGATCAAATATGACGAAGAAGTCAAATAGACTATGTGAGAATGTAATTACATAAAAGGGAAGATAACTAGATAAGTGCAAATTGATTGTTAAGAGTATATGGAAACAGCTGGTGATATGACTGTGGAAGGAGAATAGGAGGTGACATTTTTGGAGCTGATGAGTGGTTGATAGTCACAGATCACAATCAAAATCGAGTTAAGATTGCTCTCGGGTTACATCATATTTGTGGATTGGAATCATGCACGTACTACTCCAGTAACCAACCCGCAGCCATCGTTTCAAATTAAGTTTGTAATTTTGTACGCATTATGACGCAGGAGATCAAAGTGACAGCGATCGATTGGGATGATGCTGGATTAATGACTTGTTAAGTAAACGGCCATGCTAAGTGTATGTAAACTTACATTAACTCGAGTGGCATTTAAAAATTGAAGTGTTATTTGATTGTCAACATGTTTTGAGTTATTAGATGCAACTTTCGTGTTGAATGTAGCCACCACCCGTTGTTAGATAATTATAATTTTGATATCATTTCTTTTGAGAAATAACAAATGAGAGACAAAAATGTATTTAATTACTGGAATACTTTCATAAAGTAATTTTTTAAAACAAGAGAAGAAAAACATTTCTGCATTGCGGGACATCAATGTTATTATGGTAATATTCATATTAAAAGAACTTGCACTTTGAACTATGACTATGGTATAATACGTAGTTTTGAAGCTCTATGTAGCACTGGGTATACTTAATTTACCTTGCTTATAATTATAAGAGTTTGAGAAGTGATAAAATAAGAAGCAGAGAAAGAAATTACTAGGCCGATACATTTCTTATCAATTTTTAGTATAGTTTGGAAAACTCCAATGTCAAGTTAAAACTTGAAAATTTCAAATATCTGGTGTCAAATATTTTGCTTTTGAAATAATATCTACAAATCATAATTTTCGGAACCTCTTCTTATTTTTTATACAATAATAAATGATTTGTTAGTTCAAAAGACACGTAAATATTAATTTTTTGAACTCAAGTGTGATTCGTTCAACCCTGCAAAACATTATGAAAGTTTTATTCATGAAGAAATAATGTCTACGAGTAGTTGTTCTTTTAATTGATTAAAATGCACTTGAGCATGAACGGCATGACAAAAATAAGATTTACTACAAAATTTAGTATGAAATTATAAATCCTGCAATTATTTTGTGTTATATTTCTATTCCTCTATTTTTTTCCAATTATAATTGTTAATTATGATAAAGGGTTGTTTTTTTAATGGAATTTTTATAGATTAATTTCATTTCTGAACTTTTATATCAACATTTTCTTTTAGTTATCTTGTAAATTTGTACGCATATCTACAACTAAATTGAACGATTAACAAAATTCTTTGGAAAACTCGATCTTTTCGAATTAAAAGAGCTGTCAAATTCATCTGGTAAAGTAAATAATTCAAATTTTCTTTTACATTACTAGAAAATTATCATTCTGAACCAATCTTCAAATTTTATCATTAATGATAAAAATAAAGCCAGCTAACATCTAGCACTTGTAATTAATGGTCGATGACACATTGATTAGAATATAAACTATGTATCCAAACTATATGTACCATAATGTTAATGTATAGTATTTTTAATTGATCAGACTATTTTCATTCGTCCTGCACTACCAAATGGAATGATAAAGTAGTTGATCAAAACATTTTTGTGCGCAAGAATTGCCATTATCTGTCATAAAAGATACTTTTCTTTGTTTGATATATGTTCTATTCACTGGATGATAGTTTTGAAATTTGTGGGAATTTGTCATAACAAATTTAATGTTCAAATGTATGGCAGCGGATTTTGATTCATTGAAATTTTGTTTTGCTTGGACTTGCAATACAAGTATTTACTTGAACTTGAGGCTCGACACAATTCAATAATCGAGTAGAACTTCCAATTGACCTCAAAATTTGTGTGGTGCTTGGGAGAGAAGAAAAGCCTAGCATGAAAAGTGAGAGTCTGTCAGCTTTGCCAAGTTGACTGCCCGAAACCAAAGTAAAAGTTTATAATTATTTGTACTTACAGAAGAAGAATTTAGTGAGTTAATCCAGACTTAATTAGGAGCAGCGGGCAAGTCATTCTTGGCTTTCAAACAAGACTCCAATCTTCATGTAAGACTCTTTTCTCAAAATTCATCATCTTCCTCAAATGGAATATATAGTTTTAAGTGTTGGCTGCATAATTATTAGGGAACATATGCGATAGTCAACAATATTTTGAAGTGGTTATGGAAGAAGAGAAAGCCTAGCATGAATGATAAGAGCCTGTCAAGATAGCCCAAGACGACTTGCCCTAGAACCTGCACAAGGATTCTTGCTGTACATGTAGCTAAGTTAAACTTGAGAGACCTTTCTTTAGAAGCAAGGCAAGTCATCCTTGGCTATCAAACAAGGCTCTTTATCTTCAAGCTAAGCTACTCTTTCGATGATTTTCATGCTTTGCTAATTGGATGTCAAATTACGTGTTTGAAGTCCCTATTTATGGAAGAGTACAGTTTGGATGCAGATCGCAAAGTCAATATGCTGCCATAAATTTGCACAATTCGTGATGACTCTTTATTTTGTTTTATTTTGTCCACCACTCAGTGTCAGTATGCTTGCCTAAGTGAATATATTCTCCATAATTGAGACTTTCAGAGTCCCAAATGTGCAATGCTCATATTACTTGATTATATTCTTACTGCCAAAAGAGGTATCATATTTTTTTTTTCTTTTTTTTCCAAAAGGGACGTCATGAAGCGCTCCTTATTTCAGCAAAGGCCAACTTGCTTATTAATTCGCCCTGAAATTTCCGATTAGAGATGCACATAATCAAACCTCCAGCTTCTCCAAATTGAGGATGTATTGTTGTTATACATGGTTGGCCATACAATGTTACAAGCAAGATTCATCTGCTGCTATTATAGTATTTGTCATGTTACTCATGTACACCAGGTGAAGTACGATCTGATTTTGCTTCATTGGAGATGCTCTGTAGATTCCAATTCAGCTCATACTGCTTTTAGTTCACTATGCTTTTATTGCCATTACTAAGAACTAAGATTTATATACGTCTTGTTTATCCACAAAATAATAATAAGGTAGCTGACACTAGATTACCAAAATATGGATAAAATTAATAAACTTTCCATCTTCTTTTTAGCGGCGAAGGCATTGACTTGAAATGATGCTAGAGCTTTACAAGGATTCCCCACAACTTTATTGGTCAATTCCACACTCCTCTTTGTTAGATTATATGCTTCTGGCCCAATTTGTAGTAGTGTGAATATCCAGCTAAGTCATACTAGTCTCCATATATGTAGTCAACTTAAAGGAAAAGGGCAAGTGGATGACAATTAAAATTGTTTTAACGACTGTTTGGTTAATGAGAAAGTGAGAGAAAGTTGAGAGAATAAACTGAAGTTCAGAGGATTCTAGAATATCATTTTATTCATTCTGAATCAATCACTAAAATGATTACATTATTGTTTATATACAAAGCTGAAGATAACAGCTCGAATGCATTGTTAACTAACTAATCAAAACAAATCTTCACGTGAGCTGGTAATTACATAACCACTTGGTGCCACCTGGACAACCATGTCATCAACCTTTAACCGTATGCTGCAGCTGCTGCAATCCTCTGCTTTATCTTTTGTTTTGCTTATTGTACAGCTAACCAGATGAGCTTCCTTAACATCCTTAACATCCCCCCTCAAGCTCAATGGTCTGTTGATGACATTGAGCTTGGATCGAAAATAGCTGAACTGAGGAAAAGATAAAGGTTTGGTGAGAATGCCAGCCACTTGCTCCTCAGTAGGAATATATCGAACTTCTAATTCTTTGCTGAGAACCTTATCTCTAATGTAATGCACATCTAACTCGATATGCTTGGACTTAGAGTGAAACACAGGATTTCTAGCTAGTGCCCCTGCACTTTGATTATCACACCAAAGCACTGAAGTAGGCAACTGGGCTATGTTTAATTCAAAAAACAAAGATTGAAGCCAGGAGAGTTCTGAACATGCTGATGATAAGGCCCTGTATTCACTTTCAGTACTGGACTTAGCCACAACCCCTTGCTTTTTAGATGACCAAGAAATTAGATTGTTGCCGAGATAAATGCAGTATGCTCCAATGGATTTTCTATCATCAATATCACAAGCCCAATCTGCATCTGAATAACCATTTAAACCAGCAACTTCAAGTGATCCCCCCTTCAAGTGATCCCCCCTGCTGCAGATAGAAACCATAGGTAATGGTAGCTTGAAGATATCTGAGAACCTTCTTACAAGCTAACCAATGCTGGATTGTAGGAGAACTTAGATACTGACTGAGTTTGTGTACAGAGTATGCAATATCAAGTCTTGTTAGTACTAAGTACCGAAGACCTCCAACAATACTCCTATAAAGGGTTGGGTTTTCAAACTCCTGCCCCAAGGGTCCCCTAGCATGCCTTTCCAGCTTAAGACCTGTGCTGAAAGGTGTGTCAGCACCTTTACAGTCTTGCATTGAAGCTCTACCTAACAGATCCTTAATATATTTGGTTTGCGAAAGATGCATCCCATGATCTGTATAGCAGACTTCCACACCCAGAAAATAAGCAAGTAACCCCAAATCCTTTAGAGCAAACACTTTGCTTAGTTTAGCAATAAACTCTTCCAAAGCATCAGAATCAGGTCCTGTGACTAGGATATCATCAACATAAATCAGAACTATGATCAGTCCTTTGATGTCATGTTTGATGAACAATGATGTATCTGCTTTGGAGTTGAAGAAGTTCCAGGTGGTGAGACAATGTTTAAGCTTGTCATACCAGGCTCTTGGAGCTTGTTTCAGCCCATAAAGAGCTTTGTTGAGCTTGCATACATAACCTTCTTTAACTGTAAATCCCTCTGGTTGTGTCATGTATACATCTTCTGTCAAATCTCCATTAAGAAAGGCATTATTGATGTCGATTTGCCTAACTTTCCAGCCTTGCATCACAGCTAAGCTCAAGATTACTCTGACTGTAGAGGATTTAATCACAGGACTGAAAGTTTCTGAGTAGTCAACCCCTGCAGTTTGATGGAATCCTTTTGCAACCAGTGGAGCCTTATGCTTGGAAATTGATCCATCAGTGTTGTATTTAGTTCTGAAAACCCACTTGCAACCAACAACTTTGAAATCTGAACATATTGGTACAAGACTCCAGGTGTTGTTTTTTATGAGTGCATCGTATTCAGTTTGCATAGCAGCTTTCCAATTTGGATCAGACAATGCTTCAAAATGTGTATTTGGTTCAAGACTGTTGTGAGAAGTAAGAAAGGCCTTGGGTTTAAAAATACCAGCTTTTGCTCTAGTGATCATATGGTGGGTTGAAGTTATGGTGTTGGATTGAGAATTTGTAACTAGAGTAAGAGAAGATGTAGGCATTTGAGCTGCAGATGATAAGCAATGAGAAGTATGTTCATTTTGTGTAGATGGAGATGAAGGAATGAGTGATGTATTGGGTGAATTGAAAAGAGTATTTGTATTTAAACAAGGAGAAATGAGATCATTACCTGGTGCATCAGCTTCAAAGGTGTTAAGATTGTTGTTTGATGTTGGCAATGAGTATGTCTGTAGAAGATTGTATTGAAAAGCTGAAGTGTTTGGTTGTGGAGAAGATTGTAAAGAAGAGTGATTGAACAGTGATGTATATGGAAAAGAATTTTCATTAAATATAACATGGCTTGATATGTATATTTTTCTATAAGGATGCAAACATTTATATCCTTTATGGAGAGGACTGTAACCTATGAAGACACACTTAGAAGTATGAAAAGAGAATTTTTGTTTATTGTAATCCCTGAGAAAAGGAAAACAGGAACACCCAAAACTTCTAAGAAAGTTGTAATCTGGTTTCAAATGGAAAATTGTTTCATAGGGTGATTTCATAGATAATGTAGGAGTAGGTAATCTATTAATGATGTAAGTGGCTGTGTGAAATGATTCCCACCAGAATTTTATGGGTAAAGTAGCTTGTGCAAGTAAGGTTAACCCAAGTTCTGTGATATGTCTATGTTTCCTCTCTACTGTTCCATTTTGGTTATGTGTGTAAGGACAAGAATGCATGAATAAAATGCCTTCTTGATGAAGATAAGGGACAAAAGACCTAAACTCACCACCCTAATCAGATTGTAGACACTTGATAGATCTATTAAGCTGTTTTTCAATCTGAGTTTTAAAGACTTTGAACACAGAGAGTGTTTCACTTTTGGTTTTTAATGGAAATATCCAGGTGAACTTTGTAAAGTCATCAACAAAGCTTACATAGTATCTATAGCCTTGTGAGGAAAGTACAGGAGCTGGCCCCCACAAATCTGTGTGTAAAAGTTCTAAGGGACTGTTGGTTTTGATGAAGCTAGCTGGAAAATGTAATCTATGTAACTTTCCCATCATACAAGCATCACAAGATTCAACAAATTTACTTCCATTTATTGCCTTCAAGGCTGGATAAGTTTTGATTACATGATCTAATATTTTTGAGCTTGGATGTCCTAGCCTCTGATGTAAAACAGTAGTACTTAACAAACACTTAGAATTCATACATGGAACTGAAGTAGTGTATGAACAAGAGATTTTATTTTGCAAATCAGAAGAAACAGCATAAATCATTGAAAGAGGGACAGCTGGAACAGCAGACTCAATACTTTTGACATGAATTCGAGAATGAGAATGTGTTTTATTGGGTGACACCAACAGCAATCTGTATAAACCTTTATCAACCTTGCCCTGCAGTATGATCAAATTCTTCACCTTGTCCTTCACAAAACAAAATTTGTCAGTGAATTCAACTATCACATTATTGTCTTTGGTTAGCTGAGATATGCTAATGAGATTTTTGGTGATTTGAGGCACCAGCAATATGTTGGTAAGATTGAGTGTAAATGAAGCATTGGTATTACCATCAAGCATTTTTAAAGTAGCATGACCAAGGTGAGTAATGCTCAGACCAGCACCATTACCAACTACAAGTTTAGATATACCTGCAAAAGGCTCATTAATGTGCATGTTGTTCATGTCATTAGTGAGGTGATGTGTTGCCCCACTGTCAAGATACCAGTTGGTATCTGAAGCACCATCCATATTTGCTAGATAAGCTGACTTAGGATTCCTGTTAGGGGGTGGCTTATAGGCACTGGAAGCAATGAACTCATCAAGTTTCCAGCAGATATTAGCAGTGTGACTTGTTTTGAAACAAATTTGACAGGTAGGTTTAGAGGCATTCCATTGAGGCTTGACATTTCCAGATGGCTTATTATTGAAGTTGCCATATCCCCTAGGATTCTGATTCCAGTTCCCTCCATTTCTTTGATTATCACCAGAATATCCTTTTTGCTGGAAATTAACACCAGACATATTTCCTCCATTGGCTCCAGCACCTCCAGAGTCTCTTTTATAACCACCATATCCATAATTTCCAGCATTACCAAAACCAAGATTATATCCATAGCCACTAAAATTCTTACCTCCAGATGTAAAACCTTTCTTAAATCCTCTGTTCTGGACTAAATTTGCTTCAAAATTTTGTTTCACATCCATACCAGCAAGCATATGTGCTTGTTGTTCTATCATAGCTTCTTGAGTTAACAACATTGCATATGCCTCATTTACATCCATTTTCCCAACACCAATTTGACTAGTTATGTATGTAGCAACATAATTATATTCAGGTCCTAAACCAGAAAGTATGTGCAAAATCAAGTCATCATCACTTAAAGCACTACCAGTAGCAGCCATATTATCAGCTATATTCTTCATCTTAATGAAATAATCAGTAACTTTCAAATCATCTTTCCTAGTTGAATTCATCATGTACCTTAGATGCAACAATTTAGATTTTGACTGTGAACCGAATTGTACCTTAATAGCCTTCCAGACCTCAAGTGAAGTTTCGAGACTGAAGACTAGACTGATGATGCCTTCACTCATTGAAGAAAGCAGCCATCCAAGATGCATCTGATCTTGTGATCTCCAGGTGACATACTTTGGATTTTCAATAGATCTGAGATCATCACCGACTCTTTGAGCAGTATGAGAAGGTAGATGAGTTACTGAATCATCAATGAATTTTTCCAGTCTATTTCCACGTATGGAAGCAAGAACTTGAGATCTCCAAATCAAGTAATTCGATTGATCCAATTTGACAGGAGTGTTAAATGAAAAGGTAACTGTGCTTGAATTAATGACGGCATTACGAACTGTATTAGAAGATGAGGCAAGATGTACTGAAGTCATACTAGCTCTGATACCAAGTTAAAATTGTTTTAACGACTGTTTGATTAATGAGAAAGTGAGAGAAAGTTGAGAGAATAAACTGAAGTTCAGAGGATTCTAGAATATCATTTTATTCATTCTGAATCAATCACTAAAATGATTACATTATTGTTTATATACAAAGTCAAGATAACTGAATGCATTGTTAACTAACTAATCAAAACAAATCTTCACGTGAGCTGGTAATTACATAACCACCTGGTGCCACCTGGACAACCATGTCATCAACCTTTAACCGTATGCTGCAGCTGCTGCAATCCTCTACTTTATCTTTTGGTTTGCTTATTGTACAGCAAACAAGATGAGATTTCCTTAACAATGACAAGTTATAGCATCGACAATTAAGAATAGTGTCTCTGCAAATTTATAATTTTATAATAACTGAAGCTATATGAGCAGAGTGAACCAAGGCTGTCACAGCCAAATGTGATACATCAAATCAAGTATATGCTGCTGGTTTATTAGAAGCTAGTTGAACCTTGTGTACTTTCTTTCTTTGCTGAAATTCTGTTCCATTTCTTAATCTGCAGGGACACGAAATAAATACATTGCACATATAGAATATATTCCTGTTTGGTGAGCTTAATGATTGTACAATACAGAGGTGGGGAAACGATCACTGTTCTTTCATCGGCTAGAAGTAGAGAGAATTTGAAATACAATATTGGCATCCAACTAAAGCACAAATTTCAGAGAAGACAGTAGCCTAACAACAAGATTAAAGCCCTTGTTTGGTAGCCAAAAATGACTTGCCTTGCTACTACAGCTACAAGGAAGAGTTTTACAAGGATCTGGGTAATTCAAAGGCTGTATCTATCTCGGCTAATTAGATCTTTGCCATTCGTTGTTATAACACGTGGTACACATTCTGTAAAAGGCCATCACAACTTAAATCAGAATCAGATCCACATTCATCTAATCATCTTATTTTAAGAATCAAATCAAAAATTTTAAAAGTTAGAAAGTAAACGAACAAAAAATTGTACAACACGCTATATGTTCATTTCTTCTTGAATATATATTCATATACAAACTGATTTTGCCGACCAAGATGTGTAATAATATTTTACTATACACGGCTGCAAATTGATCCTATATAAGGACATTGTGACTTTGATCTAATAGTTGCTGTGATTGTCCTTCTATTAAGTACAGCTCCATTTGTTTTCATTCCAACCTTGAGATTATCTTCTTGCATGCCCTAGAGCATTCTTGATCGATTACTGAGTCACCTGACTTCTCAACTGTCGTTCGCTTACACGTCACTTGCCTTTTATCGGTTCATGTAACTTGATGACGACGGCAGCTGAAGGAGTGCTCACTGAGACAATTTGCCAAACACTTAATTCATTTTATCAAACACCTTCGTCTATATATAACAATCATAATGATTGATTCTTGCTATACATAGATCAAGCGTGACATAGATACAATCTGACCAGTAAACTCAAAGTAAATAATGTATTTCTTTTAACTTGCAGCATTTTTTCTTTTTGTTGTGACTGGGCCTTTTAGCTTTATAATTTTGACATTTTACCCAAAATTAATGCATATTCTCTTCATCAAATACGCTGGATTCTTCATTTTTTACATAGAAGTTTATATTCTACCCTAGGACTTGACATCATTCAATTAAATTAAAACTTCATGGCTCATCTTCAATTCATCACTTCGTGCTCCAGTCATTTAATTTTTGCTGTAAAGCTTCATAGTAAGCAATGATGCCCCAGCCCTACAAATAAAAAAAAAAAGAAGGAAAAATTAATGCATCCAAGCTATTATTAAACAGAAAATATCAGTGCCAAATTAATCTATTATCAAAAGCGCATATAATTATATCTCACAAATCTGAAGAAACGTGTTTTCATTTCTTAAATAAAGCATTATACATTGAGAGTTATTTATAGATGCAGAGGCTACATTTTTTCAAAGATTACATATGTGAATACGGAAGGAAATGTGTCAATCATGGATCTTGTCTTTGACAAGTCTGCATTACCCTTTGACAAGTGCAGATTCTCTTTGAAAGCTTCATTCAATGTCTTATTTGATTCTCAACACTCCCCCTCAAGCTGGTGCATAGATGTCTTGCATACCCAACTTGTCTAGGAATTTTGTAAATGCCCTGCTTGAAATGGCCTTCGTTAAAATATCTGCAAGTTGATATTCTGATCGAATTTTCGGCAGTTCTAATATTTTTTCATCTAATTTCTCCTTGATGAAAAATCTATCTACCTCCACATGTTTTGTTCGATCGTGTTGAACTGGGTTATGAGCAATATCTCGCAAATTTTGTTGTCACAATAGTTGTATTGGTTGTTGTGATGGATAGCCCAAATCGTTTAAGATAAAACTTATCCATAGCCCTTCACATATCCCATGGCCATGCCTCGATATTCGCTTCGAAACGCGACATGTTGTTTCGCTTCCATGTGACAAGGTTTCCTCCCACAAAGGTAAAGTATCCGAAGTAGGCGTCATCACTAACTCAATCGCATCAAGATAAACTTATGTTAATCTTCATTTTTGGAAAATAAGATTCCTTTTCCTGGATTTGTCTTCAGGTACCTCAGGATCCGCATTACTGCTTTCATGTGTTGTTCTCCGGGATTATGCATAAATTGGCTTACAACACTCAATGCATAAGCAAGATCTGGCCTTGTGTGGGACAAGTACATCACTCTTCCAATCAGCCTTTAATATCTTCCTTTGTCTACTGGAACTTGGTCTGAAGTAATACAAAACTTCAGTCCTTCTTCTATTGGGGTGTCAATAGGCTGATAAGCTGTCATTCCCGTTTTGTGCAATAGATCTAAGGCATATTTCCTTTGAGACAGAAAGATTCCTCCCTTAGATCGAGAAACCTCAATTCCAAGAAAATATTTTAAGGCACCTAAATCCTTCATCTCAAACTCTCTTGACAAGTACTTCTGAAGAGCCTTTGTTTCTTCATCGTCGTTACTATATCATCCACATAGACAATAAGGGCAGTGATTTTACCTTGTCGTTTTTTAATGAATAAGGTATGATCTGAATTGCTTTGGTTATACCCAAAACGAACCATAGCCTTTGTGAATTTCCCGAACCATGCTCTTGGGGATTGCTTCAACCCATACAATGATTTCTTCAATTTGCATACTTTCTGATTGAGTCGTTCTGGTCCACTGCATCCTGGTGGCAGATCCATATAAATTTCTTCAGACAGGTCTCCATGGAGGAAAGCATTCTTTACATCGAATCGGCCAATCCAAGTTGACTGCTAATGATAATAAGATACTGAATAGTATTAATTTTTACTACGGCAAACGACAAGATAATAAATAAATCCCGTAGGTTTGGGTGTAACCCTTAGCTACGAGTCTTGCTTTGTATCGTTCAATAGAGCCATCTGCTTTGTATTTTATAGTGTAGATCCAGCGACAACCCACTAGTTTCTTTCCTGGTGGAAGATCAACTAGTTCCCATGTTTGATTTTTCTGTAGAGATCTCGTTTCATCAGTCGTAGCCGCTTTCCACTTTGGATCTTTTGAAGCTTCACACCTTAGGAATAGAGATAATTGATTCAAATGATTTGATTATGACAAGTGATGGTTAGACACAAAATGACTCATGGGTATTTGACTACTAGAAGTCATATGTGGGTTTAGGGATACCTCTATTTTGACGCTGGGGAAGAATTCTTCTTATTGGACTTGTGGTAGGAACATCCTCTGCAAACGATTGGTTAGGTATTTCTTCATGTGACTCATTCTCGATTGCAGTTGTGTCTGAGTTATTGTGCTCCCCAAATGTGTCTTCACATATCTCACCGCGAATCATCACCATTTGCTTTTCCAAGATTCTTGAAGGTTTACTATCTCAATGGAAGATTGACTTTCTTCGGTGGAAGATATGTAAGAGTATGAATTTCCTCTCATTATACTCCCCATGAAATTCGACAAGTAGTATGATATCTTCATGAAAACGACATCCATGGTGATGTATATTTTTCGATGGTGGATGATAGCATCGGTATCCATTTTGATGTAAGGCATACCTACAAACACACAACGTAGTGCTCGAGGAGATAATTTGTCTTGTTGCAAATGAACGGCAACACAACCAAACACATGTGGGGCGATTCGCACATTTGGTGACATAATTGCATCATTCGTAACTTGGAAAGCGAGTCCGAAGGAACTCAAGGTATTCGATTGATCAAGTATGCTGCGGATGCCAATGTTTCTCCCCAATAAGATAATGGCATGTGGGCTTGGATTAGTGATGCTCGAACAACTTCTAGTAAATGTCTGTTCTTACGTTCAGCAACGCCATTTTGTTGGGGTGTCCCCACACAAGTGGTTTGATGGATGATCTCAGATTTCGTAAAGCTGAATTGATGTGCTCATATACTCACCTCCATTATCAGTATGTAGAACTCGAATTTGTGTCTGAAATTGAGTTGTCACCATCTTATGAAATCTTTGAAATAAAGAGTTTACTTCGTCTTTCGATTTCATCAGAAAAATCCATGTCATTCTTAATCATCAATAAATGTGACAAACCAACGAGCACCTCCAATCAGAAACTTTAGATGGCCCCCATACATCAGAATGTACTACCATAAAAGGAACTTGATTTTTATTTAAGGACAATGGAAAAGTAGTTCGATGGCTATTTGAAAGTTCACAAACATCACATTTAAAGTTACAAACATCAAATTTCAGAAACAAACTATGAAATAATTTTTTTAAGTAACCAAATGACACATGCCCTAAACGTCTATGCCATAACCAAATTTCTTATTTCCCTTTTTTTATGGAACTATCTGCGACTAGTGCGGGGCTTAGCTTTCCAGTGTTTGTTGATGACATCTCCAAGTAGTACAAGTTGCCTCGTCTAATACCATAACCAATCGTTTGCTTCGTTTGGATGTCCTTAAACACACAATGATCAGGCCAAAAAATTACAACACATGATAAGTAAGTGGTTAATTGAGACACAGATAAAAGATTATAATCTAAAGATGGAACAATTAACACAGAGTCTAAATTTAATTCATTTGTGAGTCGTAAAGATCCTTCCCCAATAACTGAGGTTGTGGTTCCATTTGCAGTGGAAATATGTTTTTGTGAAGATGGTTTCAATTGAGAAACTTGTCGAGAATCAAAAGTCATATGATCAGTTGCCCCAGAATCAATTATCCATGTACTATTAATAACAGGTGTAAGAGTTTTAAGGGCCTTACCTGGACTGACAGAGGTTGCGATTTGCACTGAAGATTCTTTTCTAAGATCTGTAGTGGATGTGGATTCAGCTACTGTAGTTTTTTTTATCCCTGCTTGATGTTCTTCTTTCGAGTATCCCACCAGTCAGGATATCCAATGATTTCAAAACATTGTTCTTTTGTATGACCCTTCTTCCTACAATGAGTGCAATGGAGTGATGACTTGTCAACAAGCTTCCTTTCGAGGTCATTGTCTATCATAGCGACGCTTCGAGTCGACCTTCTTGTTTAGCTTTGCCGTATATCTTCTCTTCGGATCAGATAATAACATTCTTCTAAGTCTGGGATAATGTCTTTTCATAGAATTTCTCCACGAACTTGGTCAAATTCTTCATCTAGCCCAGCAAGAAAAATGTGCACTCTCAATCTTTCAACAGACCTTCTGTATATTACAACATCTTCTGGATCCTTCATGACCACTTTATCTCGGTGATCAAGTTCTCGAAATATTTCGACCAATTCTCCATAGAATTTAGAGAGTGGTTGTCCATTTTGCTTGGTAGAATGCCTTCGGTTTAGAGTGAAAACTTGTAATTCATCGCTTCCATCATGAAGGCTTTTGATAATGCATCCCATTTAGTCGTAGGAATGCGTAAATATCGCTTCATGATCTCCGGAGACATGGATATGAGTAACCATCTTTTTACTTTTTGGTTCTCACTATACCATTTCTCATATTCCTTTGAAGATTCCTCAAATGGCTTTGTGCTGCTACGAATATATGAGAGTTTTTCTCTTTCTGCAAGATGCATCTCCATTATTTGAGACCAAACATCGTAGTTTGTCTCAGTGAGGATAATTCCAAAGATTAAATACTCCATCGATTGAATAACAACAGGACTAGATTCAGTTGGAGTTTTCTCCATTTTTTTTCCTTTTTTCTTTTTTTTTTCTTTTTTTTTTTTCGTCTAGATTGAAAGAAGAAAAAAAATAACCTTTTTAGGTAACAAAACGATAGGTCGTTTGGCCACTGCTTGCCAAACCGACATGTCGGTTATGGTGGAATATAAACGACATGTCGTTTTAATCTCGCCGCACGGAGACTAAGCGTCACGTCGTTGTATCTCTAATTTACAAAACGACATGTCGGTTTTAATATAACAAAAAACACGCCGCTTTTGTGGCCGCACTTCGAGATAAAACGACATGTCGACGCCTTCTTCAACCTCCTGAGCGTGAGAGCGTGAATGATGACAGAGGCGTGGTTCGGGCCGTGGCGGTGGGAATGTGTTTAAATGCGAAATTTTTACGCTTCCTCAAAACTGAGAAATTTGATGGTGTTCTTGGTTTTTGAGGAACACACTCTCGGAAAATTGATGGGATTGTTGATAAATTTGTAAACTCAAGTTTTTTACGTATGGGTGGCTTTTTTCTTGATCGGAATGGATATCTGTAATGGTAGGAATGGGTTTAAGAAAGAAAATGGTGGGAAAAATTTGGTTTCCTCTGTTTTTGTTACAAACAGAGCAGCGGAACTTGAAGAAACTTGAGCGTATTCATGGCTCTGATACCATGAAGAAACGTGTTTTCATTTCTTAAATAAAGCATTATACATTGAGAGTTATTTATAGATGCAGAGGCTACATTTTTTCAAAGATTACATATGTGAATACGGAAGGAAATGTGTCAATCCGTTCGGCGCGGATCTTGTCTTTGACAAGTGCAGATTACCCCTTTGACAAGTGCAGATTCTGTCTTTGAAAGCTTCATTCAATGCCGTCTTATTTGATTCTCAACAAAATCGTCAGTATGTAAGCTAGCATGCGTGCTCAAAGTTTCATAATGCCAATCATGCAAACAGGCAAAGCTATAATTTGAAGTGGTTATGGAAGAAGAGAAAGCCTAGCATGAATAATATATATATGAGCCTGCAATGTCAACTAGCGAGCCAAAGATGACTTACCTTATAACCCATCAAAAGGATTTTTCTGGCTAAATGTAAGCTAAACTTGAGACCTTTCTTTAGAAGCTAAACTTGACTCCTCTATTCAAGTTTCCAAGGCAATTCAGCCATAATGAATCGCATTGACTCAATGGAGTCTCCCAGAAGCAAACTGCTACAATATCAAAACGGATGCCGTTGTAAACGAATCAAAAGAACAAAATATGTTCTAGCAGGGATTAAGTTGGCCAAAGATTCAGGGCTTTTCCTCTTCGATACTAGGGAACTCACAACGGAGTCAAATCAATTTCGTGTCAAACATGCTCCCAGAAATTGTAATACAGTAGCCCACATTATGGCAAAAGTAGATTTTTCATATTCTGATTACCAAGCTTGGTTAGAAGATCAAGATCCCCTGATGAAACTGTACACTTGTTCACCTGTAACAATCTCTGGTTTGGTTTTAGTATATATATATATATAATTTTTGTTATTAAAAAAAAGTACTTGGTATGGTGATTGAGTTGCATGTTTAATACCTCTCTGTATCAGTCGACTATTTGTTCAGTTTCATACTTATCTTAATTATTCCAGTTGTGGTTTTTATCATAAATGAGTTAATTTTCTATTCTAGCTTATACTTATAAGTTATATTTCTTAATGTATTCAAAAGTGTGGAACAATCTATAGATTTTTTTTTTTTTAAAAAAAAACAATTTCATATCATTATCGTTCATACTCTATTATTTTACATTCAAAATTAGTTTCTCAATTCAGCTAGTATTACATCAAAAAAGAATTGCTGATCTTCGATTTCTACAATATGTTGGGCCTTTAATCCTCCAAATCCTTAGTTTAAAAGGGATATCGAGTCTCTTTAACTTCTTCGATTTAATATATTTCACAAGATTAACACATATTTGCATTTATTTTAAAAAGATTATATTTAATATATTGACACATATCATGCATGCATTAAATGAGTGTAATATTAAAGGGGTATTTTAGAGTCTCTCTAACTTCACAGTAAATGACCAAAGTTGAAGGAATATATCATAAACAGAAAAGAAAAAAATAAAACAATGTATCAAATATGTCCTTTGAACTAGTCTGTTAAATCTGTTTAGCAATATAGAAGAGGATCCAAGAACATATAATAAGAAAGTAAAATATTTTAACCGATATTGTGTCAATACTAATTCCTCGTAATTAGTTGAATGGAGTGATTGTTGAATTATGGATCTGTTAGGAAATTGATGGGTGAAGCAGACACTAAACTAAAGTGAAATTGGAAGAAAATAAAGAATAAGCACAAAGTAGACACTAAGAAATTACGTGGTTCGGCTTTTAACCTACGTCCACGGGCGAAGACAGAAGGAAAATATTATACTAGTGATATGAGGATTACAAGTATTGTAATCTTTTGGCTCACTACCCAGAACCCCAATACACCCAATCTCTCACTCACTAATTACACAAGAGTAATAAATATTGAAAACAAATGCTTATAAAAAGAAACTTATTTTTTTCTCTTTTATAAGCTCTCGGATGCACTCAAAATGGGATGCAAAACTCATTTGCATGGCTCCCTTTATATAGCCAATTGTTGGCTAACAAATTCCACAAGTTAGGTTTGACAGCCACCTAACTCAACCACCTCCATTTCATTTTGTCCATGGTCGGCAATCACCAAATCAAAATGTCAATGTCGGCACCCATTTTTCTTCATTTTCTTTCCTTTTTTCTTCTTCCTCTTTTGTCTTCTTTCTTCTTTTCTTTGCCCTTTTTGGTGGATCCTTGACATTCTCCCACTTGGAGATTAGACTGGGGACTAATCAATCTCCACATCATCCTTTCTGCTTCGTCATAATCATGTTGCCTACGTTTCTGCTAGGCCACAAGAGGATCTACTCCAGATAAACTTGTCAGCATTGATCGGCTTGGTCAAAACATCTGCTAGGTTCTCTTTGGTATGAATTTTCTGCAAATCTACACTTCTATCTTCCACTACTTCACGATCGAAGTGATACTGAACTCATATGTGCTTTGTCCTGGAATGAAAGACTGGGTTCCTTGCAATGTGCAAAGTACTCTGACTGTCACAAAACACAGAAATTTTCTCTTGTTTGTGCCCAAGCTCCTTCAATAACATTTGTATCCAAATAGCTTCCTTGCAAACTTGTGTAGCTGCCATGTATTCTGCTTCTGTTGTAGATAAAGCCACAACGGTCTACAATTTCGAAACCCAGCTTACAGCTCCTCTCGCAAGTGTAAACACATAGCCAATAGTAGATTTTCTTTTATCAACGTCTATTGTAAAATTTGAATCCACATAGCCCCTGACAGTAAACTCTGATCCTCCATAACATAATGCAACATCGGAGGTTCCTCTGATGTACCTCAGAATCCTCTTCACAGCTATCCAATGCTCGCCACCAGGATTCGCCATGTATCGACTGACTGCTCCCACTGCTTGTGTAATGTCCGGTCTAGTACAAATCATGGCGAACATCAAACTTCCCACTGCTGATGCATATGGTACTCGAGACATCTCCTTCCTCTCTGCTTCATTGCTAGGACACATACTTAAGGATAATTTGAAATTAACAGGAAGTGGGGTAGAAATTGACTTACAATCTTGTATGTTGAAGTGCCGCAAGATTTTCTTCAAGTAATTCTTCTATGAATGCCAAATCTTCCTATTATTTCTGTCTCGGTGAATTTGCATCCCTAGAATCTTGTTTGCTGGTCCCAAGTCCTTCATTTCAAACTCCCTAGCTAATTGTGCCTTCAATTCTTGGACTCGATCTTTGTTGGGGCCTGCTACCAACATGTCATCTACGTACAACAACAAAATGATGAAATTATTATCTTCACCTCTTGTAATATGCTCAATGGTATGAACTGAGTCTGTTGTATCCAAGGCTCATGATGAAGGAATCAAATCTCTTATACCAACACATCGGCGCCTGTTTGAGACCGTATAGAGATTTGTTCAACCTGCAAACTAAGTTCTCCTTTCCTGTTTTTGTAAAACCCTCTGGTTGGAGCATATATATTTCTTCTTCAAGTTCTTCATGAAGAAATACTGTTTTCACATCTAACTGCTCTAGATGTAAGTCAAATGTAGCACACATCGCCAAGACTACTCTGACTATTGTGAGTCGGACTACCGAAGAAAATATCTCGTTAAAGTCAATACCTTCTTTTTGAGCATATCCTTTCACCACCAGTCTTGCACGATACCGCTCTACTTGGTCATTACCATCACATTTGATCTTATAGACCCATTTGTTACTAATGGCTTTTCTTCCACGTGGTAGTGATACAAGTTCCTATGTCTTGTTCTTGTGTAGAGCCTCAATTTCTTCCTACATTGCTGTCATCCACAAAGCACCATCTGAGCTGTTTAAAGCTTCATGGAAAGTTGAAGGCTCTCCATCCTCTTAAGACAAGATGCAATGTTGATCTCGTGACATACTCCGAAGTCTCAGTTGGCCATCTCTCACGAGTTGAGGAACTTCCGAGCCCTGACTCGACCGTTCTTGTTCCTCGTGCTCTGGTGCTGCTTCAAAAGAATCTGAATCTTCTAGATTACTTTCCATATATACCGGTATAGTCTCTGACTTTTCTTTTACACTGCTATCATCTTCATCTCTCCTTTTCAGTTGATTTTCTATAAAGATAACATCTCTACTGATGACAATCTTGTGGGCAGTGGGGTCCCACAGACGATACCCCTTTACTCTATCAGCATACCTTAAGAAGATACATCTTCTAGATTTTGCATCCAGCTTTGTTCTTTCTTGGGCATTGTACATCATGTACACAAGACATCCAAATGCATGTAGGTAGGAATAATCAGCTGGCTTTCCAGTCCACATCTCCATCGCTGTCTTCAAATAATAGATGGCGATTTACTATATAACATGCGCTTTTGCTTCGCCCGTAATGAATTGGGTAATTCTCAACATAGCTCTTATATGTTCTATAAGAGTTCTATTCATTCGCTTTGCCATTTCATTTTGTTGAGGTGTGTATGCCACTGTGAACTGCCTCTGAATACCTTCTTGCTTACAGAAAGCAAGAAACTTGCCGTCTGTATACTCTCCATCATTATCCGTCCTCAAGCACTTGATCATTTTTTCGGATTCAAGTTCTACCCGCACTTTGTATTCTTTAAACACTGAAAATACATCTGACTTTTTCTTAATTGGATACACCCAACATCTCCTGGAATAATCATCAATAAAAGTCACCATGTACTTTGCACCTCTCATGGACATATCCGGTGATTCCCAAACATCAGAATGAATCAAGTCTAGAATGCATTTACTTCTAGCAATAGATCTACTGAATTTTAATCTATGTTGCTTACTTGTAACACAATGCTCGCAAAATGGTAAACTTACCGATTTGAGCCCCGGAAGTAATTTTCGCTCAGAGAGAATCTTCAAACCTTGTTCTGACATGTGGCCAAGTTTGAGATGCCACATCATCGTCGATGCGACACACGCATCAGCCTCCTGTAGTGTTTCTCCTTTAAATATGAATAGATTAGCACCGATCTTTTCTGCCTTCATAAATACAAGCGCTCCTTTAACAATCTTCATAATTTCATTCTCCACATGAGTTTTGTACACATGACTATCCATTTGTCCCAAAGATAATAGATTTTTTTTCAGGCCGTTGACATGTCGTACCTCCCCAATTGTGTGAATTATACCATCAAACATTTTTATTTTGATAGTATCAATACCAGCGATCTCCAAGGTATGATTATTACCCATATATACAGATCCTCATGAGATAGGATCATATGTGTGGAACCATTCCCTCCGAAAGGTCATGTGCCAGGTAGCTCTTGAATCTATAAACCAGACATCAGATAGTAGTTTTCTGCCTTTTGAAACAGTTGTTACCTCACTGTAGAAAATTTCGCCATCATCCGAGGTACTTGCTACACACCCCTGAGCATTTGATGACTTAGGTTCTTTGCCATCTTTTCTCTTCTGGTTACTCCAACACTCTTTCTTGACGTGCCCTTTCTTGCCACATTTGTAGCATTTAACATTCTTCTTACTTCTGGATTTTGATCTACCATGATTTTGACTCCCACGCCCGTTGATCTCCTCTCGTCGATACGCCTCGTGAACTTGCTTATCTGTTGTCCTTATTTTTCCGCTTGCTCTCCTCATTTAATGCGGAGGCTGCAACATCGTCGAAAACTAGATTGTCCACTGGATTGTTGTTCGTTAGGTTGATGATAAGCTGATCATACAAATCTGGTAGACTTTGAAGTAGAAGCTCTGTACGTTCATTCTTCTCTATATTATGACCCAACGTTGTGAGTTGTGAAAATAGAGTCTTCAAGGTGTTGGTGTGATCGATCACCATTGTAGATTCCGCCATTCGAAGAATATAAAGTCTCATTTTCAAAAAGATTTTGTTGTGTAGTGACTTGGCCTCGTACAATTTTGTAAGAGTATCCCATATTTCCTTCGCTGTATTTTTCTCTGCCACACTGGATAATATTCCATCCGCAAGTACCAGGTGTATATCATAAATGGTGTTGCCATCTACCTCGTTCCACTTGTCATCAATTATCTCCACGGGCCTTTCTCCAATTGCTGCCAAGTAATTATTTTTCCTCAATACGGCTTTCATCTTCATTTTCCACAATGAAAAATTATTCCCGTTGAACTTCTCAATTTCATACTTTACCGCCATTTTGTTGATACCACATAAACTAGTGAATAAGTATGTGAGAAAAAAGCTTCTCGTGAAAGACCTTCATTAAAACCTGCATTCTTCTTATCGCTTTTCTGAACTTTCATAATGCTTGCTTTTACTCACACCACTATTCCCCGCCAGACCGAAAATCCTTGATCGCTCCCACTGCTTTCGTGAATGATCAGACAATAACAATATCGTGAATAGTTCATGAATAGTCTAAAAATACAACCAATACCGATACCATTGATAGAAATCGACAGCGTAAAATGAAATTGTAAAAATAAAGAAAAAATAGACACCAAGAAATTACGCTTTTAACAGACGTCGCGAAGAAGGAAAATATTATACTAAATGATGATTCGATTATGTCTTTTACTACCCAGAACCCCAATACACCCAATCTCTCACTCACTAATTACACCAGAGTAATAAATATTGAAAATAAATGCTTATAAAGAGAAACTTATTTTTCTTTCTTTTCTAATCTCTCGGATGCACTCAAAATGGGATGCAAAACTCATTTCAGACGGCCTTTATATACCAATTTATGAAATTTAAAGCTCAACTCAACCACCTCCATTTCATTTTGTTCATGGTCGGCAATCACTAAATCAAAATGTCAGTGTCGGCACCCATTTTTCTTCATTTTCTTTCCTTTTTTTCTTCTTCCTCTTTTGTCTTCTTTCTTCTTTTCTTTGCCCTTTTTGGTGGATCCTTCACAGGATCAATAACTGCTCGAAAAATCTCATCCATGCATCTTAGATAAGTTTTTTGAGTTGCAATATCCCACCAAATTTAAATCATTTAATGCTCTAAAACAATATTTCAAACAGATTAATTATCAAGTAGGCAATAAAAACTTTGCATTTTTATGTATTAAACGGCCACAATTCGAGTGATTTTATTATCACTAAAATATAACAACACAACAGACCGACTAATCTTTAAGGCTAAAGAAAATTGCGGACGTAAAACCAAACAAAAAACCTTAATGGTACAAAGTATGTCCAACTTTAAATTGGAAATCTTTGTAATTAATTTTAATATATTTTAGTAAACTCCAATATCCCATTAAAATTGAAAAACTCAAATATCTTGTATTGAAATAATACCGATGACTAAAATTTATCACAACCTCTGCTTATTTTTATACCATAATAAATAATTGTGAAGTTTTAAAAATACAAGTAAACATTAATTTCGTGAACTGAAGTGTGATTTGTTCAACACTAGAAAACATCATGAAAGTTTTTATCCATGAAGAAGTAATGTCTAAGAGTATCCGTTTGTTGTAATTAATTAAATTGCATCAGAGCAAGAACAGCATGAAAACGAAAAAAAAAATCAGCTTTATTACAAAATTGAGTATGAAATTATAAATTTTTGTGTTAAATTTCTAATAATCTATTTTGTTCCAATTATGATTGTTAATTATGAAAAATGGTTATTTTCTATTCTAAGTTATTAAATACTCTCTCCTCAGCCGTCATATGGAATTATATAGATGCATTTTATTTCTGAACTTGATATAAAAATTTTCTTTGGTTATATTCTAAATATGTGCAAATGTTTAAAACTAATTGAGCTTAAAAACTAAATCATTTGGAAAATCAGATTCGATATATTCGAATTAAAGGGCAGTCAAATTCAACTTGTAAATTAAATCATTCAATTAAAACTTTTAAACTTGGTAATGTAATTGAGTACAGATTTATATATACCTCTCCCTTAGCAGTCTGCTTCGTGTTCAATTTCACACTTATCTTTATTGTTCTAATTGTGGATTTCATCATAAATGGATTATTTTTCTACTCTACCTTATATTTGTAAAATACACATCTTCATGTATTCGAAAATGTGGAATAATCTATAGATTTATTTTTTTTAATTTTTTTTTTAAACGTTATATCAACTATCAAGAATAAAGGTATGCTAACGCTGCTGTCAAGCAGCTGAAGTTAGCAGATTCAGTTATAAGTAGTTATCAACTCTGCAACTGGGAGCATTTCACTTGAGCTTTGTTAGAATAGAAATTTATAGTGACTCCATGTTGTGGCATAGAGAAAGTTGCATCACAAGGGATGAAGTTTTCCTTGAAATCCAAGATACATAACATTTAGGAATCCATTGATCTTAAATTACTAATGAAACAATCGCGGACAACAGATCAGCCAAGAACTCACCTAACACAAGGTTTAAAACTAAATGCAAGGGTTTTTATGGTAAAGAATCAATCACCCTATTTTCCATACCCTAATTGCAAGGATTAACATCTTTGAAGAAAATCAGAAACTCAGTTTTTATACTTGACAACCAAAACTCAATCATTTTCATATAATTCTCCAGCAACTGTTTTCAGGAACATAACCACATAATTTCAAATCAAAAGAAAGAAGCTCTAACATTGAATAGATGTGATCTGACTCCAAGTCTACCAGATACTTCATTAATCTTTCTGCTAAGACAACATCACCCTCGGTCCTACATGCTGCCAGCAATCAACCCAACACAACTTCATTTGGTTCCATAGGCATATATTCCACGACATTTAATGCATCCTCCAATCTCTCTGCACGGCTTTAAAGATCCACAATGCAACCATGATGCTCAATCTGAGGAGAGACTCTATAAATTTTCTTCATAATGTCAAAATATTGAAGCCTGTCTTCAATTAAACCAGCATGGCTACAGGCGGTTAGCGCTCCTGTGAAACTGACTTCATCTGTTTTGAACACTCCTTTCTGCATCAAATTGAAATACTCCAAAGCTTCCCCCACAAACCCGTTAACTGCAAAACCCACAATAATCAAGTTCCAAGACACTAATGTTCGTTTATGCATCCTTTGAAACACTTGACGAGCAAATTCAATGCAGCCGAATCTAGAAAACACATCCATTAACGTATTACATACCCTGACATTGTCTTTAAAGTCTTGCTTTGGAACATATCGATGCATCCACAAGCCTATACCAAGAGTATTGGCACACACATTAAGAACTGAAATAATGGTTAAATAATCCGGCTCCACCCCAGAAATCTGCATTACTCGAAAATACTCCAATGCTTCCTCAAAATAATCTCTCTTAACAAACCCATTAAGCAAAGCAGTCCAGAAATCGCATCCCTCACAGGCATTTCATCAAACATTTTAACTGCAGATTCAATATTCCCATGCCTCATGTACCCATCAATCATTCATTCCAAGTAAACGAACTTTTAACTGTCATCACATCGAAAACCACCGTAGCCAAATCCATTCGACCAAATTTGGCGTACATGTCCAGAAGTGCCGTGCCCACCATCACATTATTTCTATCCAACCCAAGTTTACAAACAAGCCCATAAATCAGAGCACCGAAAAACGAGCATTACGATGGAAAATCAGCGCAACCCGAAAGAAGGGTGACGAAAGTGATGTGACTCGGATTGGTACCGTAGAGTCTCATGCGAGTAAACTCTAAAGCGGCTTCGAGTATGCAGCCGCTGCGGCAGTGGCGAGATATAGAAGAGGTCCATTGGACTGTAGTGTCTATGGTAGATTTGCTGTTGTTGGTTTGTATAGAGATTTGGGGTCTCTTTTTGAGGTTTTGATTAGGGTTTTGTTGATGTGGAAGAAAAGGTTGGCGGAGAATCGTTGCTATAGCGGGAGAGTTAATTTTTTTTCGAAATACTGTTAAAATGATAAGAGGAAGTTAACAAATGAAAACTTTAGAAAATTCTTATTTGGCCCCTCAGTTTGTTTCTTTAGTGGAGAGACGGTACTGAGGTAAGCCATCGATTGGTTTGGCACTATTTTTTATGAACGCTTTGGGGAGCTAAGCACAATTGAGGTCCTTGGTGGTTTGAGGATTTAGGTAGTTGGAGATGAGTGTCATGAGAGTTTAGAGAGCATGTGGGGGAGTACACTGAATGCTAGTGATGGAAGCTTCTAGAATCAAACCAAGCTAGTACACCTTAGTTCAATTTAACCTTTCTTGTTGGAAATTTCGAGTGGTCTGTGACATCGAGGTGGCTAAGAGTAGCCTAGATAAGCTAGTTGAAGCTCAAAATAGATCATTAGAAAAATCAAGGGTAGCTCGGGTGAGTTTGGGAAGGCTCAAGAGAGTTAATACGTGAAATAAGTTGATACGGGCTTGCTAATTGAATTAGATGCAAAGGACAATTTGCCAAGAGAGGATGAAGGAGCCAAAACCGTGACTAAGGAACCTAATGATGAATTCACAGAAGCAAAACAGCAGCTCCACTTTAGACCCGAGAGAGCCAAGAAACAGCCAAGCTGGATGAGGGACTATGCCACGTGAATCAGGACAGCAAGGGTGGATGGATAATTTCTCTTAACAATTATCCTAATTATTATAATTTAGCTACTTTACAATTGCCAGCTCATATTTGTCTTTTAGCCTTA
Source organism: Citrus cavaleriei (assembly GCA_030448925.1). Lineage (NCBI taxonomy): Eukaryota > Viridiplantae > Streptophyta > Magnoliopsida > Sapindales > Rutaceae > Citrus > Citrus cavaleriei. The sequence goes on from JAUJEN010000266.1 coordinate 64,378, forward strand.
GAATACTCTAGAGGAGTCACGAGATATATATGTAAAAGAGAATATTGTGTAAGGCATGTTTTGGATGAATGAAAAGTTCTTCTCCTCTTTTTCATCTCTGTCTTATTCCCTTTCTCTCATTTTGGAGCTGTCACTCGCTCGAAGAGTGCTCGATCATTGGTACAATTTCTGAATTCTAGCTGTAAAGTGTATCATAAGTACACTTGGAGACAAAATCTAATAAAATCATACATATAAATATAAATAAAGCAAGATAATTTTTCATATGTGTGTTTAACTATATCCAAAATTTAGAATTTATCCTTTATATATCCAAAGTTATAAAAGTACAATTGCTTAAAGGTCAAGAACGACAGCATCTAAAAATAGATTTTCTTCCAAACTTCATTCAAGTTCTAATTACGTCTCTTATTCAATACTAAAATCCGTGAGAATTAAACTAACCATAGTTTAACTTGTGATTAACAAATGTTAAAAAGTTCAAACCTTAAATACATCAATTATGAAAGAAATAAAGTCACTAAGCAGACCATATCAGAAGTTTCTTAGATACTCGATGTAAATTCCTTAGGAATTGCTTTTCTTTAGATAATCAAAAACTCCCCCTGCATACATGCTCCCCCTAGATATATGCATATTTTCATAACACTTATTAAATCATTCTCCCCCTTCATCATAAAAAAGAATAAAAGAATAAAAGCTCCTCCTATCAATCATCAAAATAGCAACACAAGCTCATTAGTAAAAAAAATATATCCATAAGCATAAGAAAATGCATATAATCCATAATGATCAACCAAAACAAATCCATAACATCAAACATAAATAGGCACAACAAATCCATATCATCCAAAACAAATACATAAACCGAAAAGCATAATAACCATCCATAGAGTCGAAAATAAAAGAACACACAATGCAGTAAATGAAATGTAGGTGTGTCCAAGTACAAGCATAAGATACTACCAAAGGATGGAGGTGAATGAGGTGGAAACGGATATGAAATGCCGAAGTGCTCAAAGAGAAGGCGATGTCCATGAATGAGCTGCTGCTTGCCGCTTTGCTTCACTGACCGAAAGTGTCCGCACCTCATCCATAAGCTGCTGAAGAGTAACATCTCCAGAGGTAGGAGGCCGTGGAGGTGATGAAGCGAATGCAGATGCACTAGGAGCCGAAGCAATCGTGGAAGAAACTCGGCGCCTATGCTGCCCTCGAAATGAGAGTGAGAAAACTGGAAGCTGATCAGCTGGAATCACAGCATTAAGTGGCCGATCATCACTTGTGGCTAGAAAGGTAAACTTGTTATCGTTGTATTTGACCCAAGTGCCATCCTTCCACTCAAAGCCTAATCCAAAAATAACCTCATCCCCAATACCCTTGGACGGCCTACACGATGGTTCTAGAATCGGCACTTTAAAGAATTTAAGAATTCGGGTAATGAAGTGACCATAAGGAAGAGAGCGGGTAATCAAAGCAGGAATGCTCAACATGGTGCGAACGATGGAATAGCCTAAGTCAACCGGGCGACCTCTAAGAATACAGTCAATCATGGCGACATCCATGTGAGAAACCTCATCCAAATGTCCTGATATAGGAAGTACAATGGACTGGATGATACGAAGCAAAAAACAAGTTTGAAGACAAAGACACTGAGTACGGAAATGAATGGTACAGTCTTCAACAGAAAGATCACTACGCCGACAAATATTACGAACGGCATCAACATGAACATAGTCATCAATTTCAGGAGGTTTCCTAAGAGAAAAAATGTCCAGGCCATCATCGGAAGATCCTAGGATGGAGTTCAACTCCGAATCATCAAATTCAATCAAAACTCCTCCAACTTTGGTGATTACTCGATTCTCTTTCTCCGCGGAACAATCCATATTCGAGTAAAATACTTTCACCAAGTCGGGATACACATTCTCCTCAATCAACAATGCATCAATCCAACCAACATCTCCCAATAATTGAAATAAAGTTCTATGACTAATCTGGAGAGTATGCAAAACATCCGGTAAAACAAAGAAAGTGTTGAGTACCTCACGAGTCCGAAAGTTTTGTTGGAACCTTTTGATCAAGTGTTGCTTGTTCTGAAAATGAATGGACTCAAAGGTGGATTGACTGGAGGTGCCCCTTGCTTCCCGTGGCCGTGTGGATGGTTGAACCGGTTCCTTGCCTTTTCTTCGAACCGGCCTAGAGCTTGACATGGTGATTTTGTTGGATTTGAAGATACAAACACCAAATAGAATGAAGATGATGAAGATTGGAAGTGATTTGGTGAAGCAAATTGGATCAAAAACGGCTTGAGAGTGAGAAATTTAGAGAGAGAAAAAACGGCTCAAAACCTAGGTTGAAATTCGGATCTAGAGTTTTGGATGTTAAAAATGAAGTTTAAAGATTGTTTTGAGTGAATGAAGTGATGGGGAATGATTTTCTTGACTCAATTTGATGTGGAGATGGAAGAAAAAGATGGATTTTGGAGTGAAATCAAGAGAGAATAGAATCAGTTTTTAGAGAGAGAGAAGAAACGGAAGACCGAATGCATGAGGAAGATGAATAGTACTTAAAAGGCGCTAATGGGTTCTTTGGATTTGCTAGTTTAATGGAAATCAAGACTAATGAAAGCGGCCTGGACCGTCCGATTAAAAAATGAACCCGAGAGCAACCATATTGAGCTTTTTAAAGGGCACGAATCCCATGTCGGATTTTAACCCAAGTTTGGCAGACTGGAGAAAGCCGAAATCGGCTTTCCGAATTTGAAATCCGGTAAACCGGATATGGACCCGAGAGCAGCAAGAGGCAATTCGGCTTGCCGGTTTCCTTAACCGGCTGGCCGGTTTCGAGAGCCTCCAAAAATCCGGTTTTCCGGATTGCCTTGAACCGGAAATCTGGTTTGGTTCCAGCACATTCTCAAAGCAAATTCGGCTTTCCGGATTAAAGAACCGGTAGACCGATTATGAGGCAGAGACCAACCAGAGATAATTCGGTTTTCCGGATTGAAAATCCGGCTGTCCGGAATTTGTCTCGAGAGAGATCATTAAGGAAAAAAAGATTTTCAGGATGAATAGAAAGGGAAAATTTACTAGCTCTTATACTTGTTCTACACACACCATTTTATTTCCGGCCTTAAAAATTGATTGATTTTAAATCATTTTGAGATTTAAAATTTTCAATAAGCCTTTTAATGCATGAAACACAAAATCATGAAATCATAAATTTACAAGCATATCATGCTATCTAATCCATGAAGCATAAATCCATATGATAACAAACATATCAAGCCATGTAGAGAAACATGAATTAAGATACAACATTCATCATTCCAAGCTCATGTCTTATCTTTATAAAATGCTCTTCGCTAAGAGGTTTTGTAAAGATATCCGCAAGTTGATTTTCAGTGGAAACAAATTTAATCACAACATCTCCTTTTTGAACATGATCTCTAAGGAAATGATGTCTAATTTCTATATGCTTAGTCCTAGAATGTTGAATAGGATTCTTAGAAAGATTTATAGCACTAGTATTGTCACATAAGATAGGAATTTGATCAAGCATAATACCATAGTCTCTAAGGGTTTGTTTCATCCAAAGAATTTGTGCACAACATACCACCGCAATATATACCTCTGGTTGAAAGGGCAACCGAAGTTTTGTTTCTTACTAAGAGACAAGAGAATGGCCTGCAAGTGACATGTTCCACTAGTACTTTTTCTATCAACCTTATACCCAAAGAAAATCGGCATCCCAATAAGTTAAATCAATATGAGTTCCTCTAGGATACCAAAGGCCAAGATTAATAAAGTGCTAATTAAATACCGAAAATGCGTTTGACGAAGCATGTGAGACTCTTTAGACAAGATCGAAATCTAGCAGCAAACACTAAACATAATATCAGGCCTACTAGCAAGTAGAGTAAGGATCCGATCATACCCAATATGTCTTGATATCAACTTCCTTACCTTTCGCTCTTTGTCCATGGTAGTACTCATAGGAGTGTTTTTTCCGCTCCATTATCATAGCCAAATCTTTTGAGTAGATCTTTCACATACTTGGCTTGGTTTATGAAAATTCCTTCCTCGTTTTGTTTGATTCAAGTCCAAGTACTTCAACTCTCCCATCATACTCATCTCAAATTCTTGCTCATACGATGAAAAAATCTTTACACAACAACTCATTATTAGAACCAAAAATAATGTCATCAACATAAATTTGAACAGTAAGTATGTATTGGTTCTTATACTTAACAAAAAGAGTTGTGTCCACTTTTCCCATTGAAAAATCGTTATCTAACAAGAAATTTTTAAGCCTATCATACCAAGCTCTAGGTGCTTGTTTTAAATCATACAAAGCCTTGGATAACTTATACATACGATCCGGAAATTTTCATTTTCAAAACCAGGAGGTTGTTTCACATAGACTTCCTCCATAATATATCCATTTAAGAAAGCACTTTTGACATCCATTTGATATAAAATAAAATCCTTATGACATGCATATGCTAACAACATCCTAATGGATTCTAACCTTGCTACAGGTGCAAAAGTTTCATCAAAATCAATTCATTCTTCTTGGTTGTAACCTTGAGCCACTAATCTAGCTTTTGTTTCTTACAACCACACCGGATTCATCCATTTTGTTTCTAAATACCCATTTAGTACCTATAATGGATTTATGTTCCGGATTAGGAACTAACTCCCACACATTGTTTCTCTCAAATTGATTCAACTCCTCTTGCATTGCCATAATCCAAGATTCATCGCTTTCATCCATGAGGATTTTGGTTCAATTTGAGAAATAAATGCAGCATGCTCACATGTGTTTCTAAGGGATGACCTAGTGGTAACACCTCGTGAGGGATCTCTTAAAATTACATCCTTAGGGTGAGAGGATACATACCTCCACTCCTTGGGGAGTGTTTGTGAAGTTCCTTCATTTTGCTCTGCATTAGTTTCTTCATGATGTTCTTCTTGAATTCCACGTGGCGCATCTTCTTGGTTGTCATTCGATGGTTCTTCTTGTTGTTCTTCTTCTGCATTATCATCAACAACAGCTTTCTCCGTAGATGAGGGGTTAGACTCATCAAATGTAACATGCATAGATTCTTCCACAACTAAAGTTCTTTTATTATAAACTCTATAAGCTTTGCTTGAATTTGAATAACCAAGAAAAATGCCAACATAAGATTTTGGATCAAATTTACCAAGATTATCTTTTGTGTTCAAAACAAAACATTTGCATCCAAAAACTTTAAAATAACCAATGTTGGGTGTTCTATCTTTCCAAAGCTCATATGGAGTTTTATTAAGATTAGGTCTAATTAACACCCGATTTAAAACATAACAAGTGTTGAAATTTTAAAAATACTAAGGAAAAGAATTTTCATTCAACATGTTCATCTCCATTTCTTGAATAGACCTATTCGTTCTCTCTACTACTCCATTTTTTGTGGAGTCTAGGTGATGAAAATTGATGTTCAATGCCAAAATCATTACAAAATTTTCAAATGCATGATTTTCAAATTCTCCACCATGATCACTTCTAATACAAGAAATAGAATAACCTTTTTCATTTTGAACCTTTTTATAGAAAATTCGAAATGCATCAATGACATCATCCTTATTAGCCAAGAACAATACCCATGTGTATCTAGAATAATCATCCACAATTACAAATGCATAAAATTTGCCACTTAAACTAGCATATCTAGAAGGTCCAAATAAATCTATATGAAGCAATTGAAGTGGTTTTGAAGTGGAGACATGATTCTTACTTTTAAAGGAAGTTTTGATTTGTTTTCTAAATTGGCATGCTTCACAAGTTCTATCTTTTTGAAAATTGATTTTTGGAAGACCTTTTACTAAATCATTTTTCACGATTTTTGAAATCAAATCCATGCTTGCATGACCTAATCTTCTATGCCACAACCAACCATCATCATGCAATGCGGAGAGACATTTCTCATTTGTTGATGCACAATCTATATTAATGGTATAGACATTAACATATCTATTTCCTACAAACAAGACTTTCCCATCACATGCATTCTCAATAACACATTTTGATTCATAAAAAATAACTCTATATCCTTTATCACATAATTGACTAATACTAAGTAAATTGTGTTTCAAGTTTTCAACCAAACACACATTTTCAATGAGGGTAGAGGATACATTACCGACATTTCCAATCCTAATGATTTTTCCTTTTGAATTATCCCCAAACGAAACATCTCCACCATTTTCGATCTTGGTAAAGCTTGAAAACCAAGAATAATTCCCTGTCATGTGTCTTGAACAACCGCTGTCCAAGTACCACTTATTCTTCTTCTTCTTTGAGCCATGTAGAAAAAATCTCAAGTTTTAAGTACCCAAACCTTTTTGGGTCCTTGAGAGTTAGCAATGGTTCCTTTCGGAACCCAAACACATTTCATACCATAATATGCATTTCTCTTCACTGCACATCTATTTTTCATATGGCCATCTTGATTGCAATAATGACATACAATTTTATTGTTAATAGATATATTCTTCATAAAATAACTCTTGTAGAATTTTTGTTTCAAATTTGGTTTATAACCTATGCCACTTTTGTCAAATACACATTTTTGTGAGTTTAGCAAATTGTCCAACATCTTTTGCCCATTTGTGAATTTTAGCACAATTTCATTTAGTTCATTGCTCTTCTTTCTAAGCATTTCATTCTTATTTTTCAAGTCATTCATGTGTGACTCTAAGTGCTCATGTGAGGTGCTAGAATTCTCAAATAATGCAATACTATCACGCAATGTTTTATTTTCTAATTCTAGGCATGTAATCTTTGCACTAAATGAATCATTTTCATTCTTAAGCTCTATCATCTTCTTTTTAAGACATATATTCTTTTACCAATCTTCATTAGCTCATCATGCAAATCCTTAAAAAGCATCATGCAATTCATCATATGTAGGGAAGAACACTTCATCGTTCATCACATGATTCTTCCCCAATAGCCATGAGAGCTAAGTTTGTCATTTCTTGTTGCTCATCATCGTCACTTGTTTCCTCATCACTATCATCCCATGTGGCCACCATAGCTTTCTTCTTGAGTTTGTTGAGAAGAGGACATTCCGGTCGTATGTGTCCGGGCTTCTTGCATTCATAACAAGTGATTGACTCCTTCTTCTCCTTCTTATTCTTAGAGCCTCTGAACTTTCTCTGCTCATTATTCTTCATGTAAAATTTTCTGAATCTTCTAGCCAACATAGCCAACTCTTCATCATCCATTTCACTTTCCTCATCACTATCACGTTTTGAAGCCTTGAGAGCGATGTTTTTCTTCTTTTCCTCATGCCCTTTTTCAGCTGCCAAATCTTCTTCATATGAAATGAAGTAAATCATCGTGATAGGTAATACATTTAAATCCTTGGCTTCTCAATGGCAATCCTTTTGGTCTCCATTCAGAGACCTAATGATTTTCTTGATGTTTTATTTGAAAAAGTCTTTCCTGAACTCTTGGTGTTACTTATGTCCTGAATCTAGTATACATGAGTACATTTTCATTTTGTTCCATTTAACAATTCATATTGTCGAGTGTACTACTTATTTTAGATTCTTTCACTGGTTCGTGCCTTCATAGACAACCTCAAGTTTGTTAAATTTCATTAAGACTTTCAACTGAAACTCTTTCTATCTAAGCAAGCATTCATGGTCTTGGAATTTAGAGAAGCTTTTCTTTTTTTAAATTCATTCCAATCCCGTGAAGGTTTTGGAATATCTTCTCCTACTTCATTTTTAGTCAAAGGCATGAAAGGACAATCATTAACGATTTCCCAAATCTCATAATCTAAGGCTTGCAAGTAAATTCTCATCCTAGTTTTCCAATATAGGTAATCGTTTCCATCAAAGTAAGGTGGAATCGCCTTCCCTAAATGTGGAATCATTTTGAGTTGCCATTGATCTTTAACTCTAGATGGTTAAATCTAAATAAGAGCACCAAGCTCTGATACCAAATGAAATATAAGTGTGCAACCCAAGAGGGGGGTGAATTGAAAATTTAAAAATAAACCTAACAAATCCACACAACAAGCAATCTAATGTCTTAACAATAATTGAAAACAATAAGTTCAATAATAGCACAATAATTAAAGAGTAAGGGAGAAGAAAAACAAACACACGAATTTTTTGGTTCGTGAATCCTTGCCTACGTCCCACGCCTCCAAGCGATCCAAGCTTCGAGGATTACTATCCAAGCCTTTCCAAGGCTTCAACGACATTGACTTAATAAACCTTACAACAAAGAGATTATCTCCAATCTCTTCACTCTGTCTCACACACTCAAACTCTTACAAATGAATTGAAGAAATGACAATCAAACTCACTCAACGTAGATATTCAAAGAAGAAAACGATGAATGATTGATGATTTGTGTTTTCTGAAGTTATCAAGATATCACGCTTTTTGTTTTTTGCTTGAGAACTTCAAAATGAGTTGGATTTGAGTTCTTATAGTTTGAGCTCGAAAACCATTACTCACATTCCAGGATCCAGGTTTGCTTTATGGAATCCGGATTTCGGATGACATCATAAAAATTCAAAATTTCTTTCTTGGATTGGAATCCCAGTTCGTCTGGATACATTTTGCCCCGAATTCGGTTTTCCAGTTTTTATAACCAAGAAGTCTTCGATGCTTGAAAGTTTTCTTAAATTTTCAGTAAAAACTTTATAAAAGCTATAAGATTAAAAACGTTATGAAACTTTAAATTCGATTAATTTCTAAGTAATGCTTCATAATCCTAAAACTTTTTGAAATTATGATTAAACTTTGTGAAATTATAAATGACCCAAAACATTTAAATAATTTCAAATCAAATGAAATTTAAACACTATCAAAGATTTTGAAATTACTTTCATTTTAGTCCAAAACGCTTAATTCCATAACATCATTTTCTTATTATAAAAGACAATTCATAAATCTTTACTTAATAAATACATGGTTTGTTATCATCAAAATCAATATTTATATATAGGCTAACAAGTCATTTGATTTTTTCAACACCCTCTCTCAAACACAAGGTTTTGTCAAATACCTTGAGTTTGCTTCTGAAGCAGCTGAATTTGTAATAAGGTAATGGCTTAGTTAGGACATCGACTATTTGATCTCTGTCTGCAACAAAGCTAATTTCCATTTCACCTCTAACTACCTTGTCCCTGATCAAGTGTAGGTCTATCTCAAAATGCTTAGTTTTTGAGTGAAAAACAGGATTGGTAGCTATTGCAGCTGCACTTGTGCTATCACTTAGGATTGTTGGGGTTCTTTGTATCTTTATTTTCAGCTCACTTAGTAAGGAGCTAATCGATGTAAGTTCTATAGTACAAAGGGCCATTATTCAGAGATCTAAAAACCTTGCTTTCTTGAACTCCAAGCAATGAGATTTCCACCCAGAAATACACAATGGCCACTGATTGACCTCCTGTCATCCAAATCATTTGCCCAATCTGCATATGTGTAAGCTACTAGATCAAAGTACTCTGATTTCTTGAATTTCAAGTACATGTTCATGGTGTTTTTGAGATACCTTAATACTCTTTTGCATGCTATCCAGTGAGGTTGCCGAAGATCAGACATGTATTGACTAAGTTTGTTCACTGAATAAGCAAGCTCAGGCCTTGTGAGTATTGCATACTGCAGGCTGCCTATAACACTTCGATATAGTGTGGGATCATGAAACTTTTCTCCTTCATTCTTCTTCAGCTTTTCTGTAGTGCTGAAAGGTGATTCAATTCCTTTACAGTTGCTCATTTCTATTTGGCAAGCAAATCTTGTACATACTTGGTTTGAGATAGCATAATAGTATTTTGATTTCTGTTCACCTGAATCCCCAGAAAGAAGTTTAGCTCTCCTAGATCTTTTAAGGCAAATGCCTTATTTAAATTACTGACCAGCTCTTCAATACTGCCACTGTTATTGTTGAGTGTTAGAAAATGTATATTTATAAAGGAGAAAATTATCATTTTACATTTCAAGTTTTACTAATAACCCTTACTTTTATGTATTTAAGCTTCTTGCAATTTAATTATGTGTGTTTGATTTTAATTAAGTATTTTATGTATTTTAGGGGCATCATGGTCATTTTACAATAAACGAGAGATCAGATGGCAAAACGGACATCACTTTTGAACTCAGGACGGTCGAAAACCTTAGGAGGAGCATAAAAGGAAAAATAACACTATTCACGTATGCATCTTTACGCATCGTTCTTTATTCGCTCACATTGATGGCGTGGCATTGACCGATGATGTGGCATTGGTGATGAGGTGTCACATTGGGCTAAAATTCTTATGATCTTGTTGATGGTGACGTGGCGATATCGATTGACGAAAAATCTCGCGTCGCATACATCACACAGATTATTTTCAACCAAAGCAATTCACCGGGTCAAACCGTTTCATTCATCGACGTGGTCAAACCATCTTGTTGGCGATAATGATCTGGCGTCAATGTTTTAATCCGATGACCATGATTTACTCCATGTATCTATAAAAAGGGGGCTTCCCCCCCCCTAATTTGAGAGCTCTGAATCCATTTTTAGGATCCATTTTCTGCAATTCCCTCTCCATCTTGTATTTTCTACGTATTTTAATAAATTTTCATTTTGCCCTTAGTTCAATTATGAGTGGCTAATTTTCTTTCAAGCTTGGGTTGAAGGTGAAGTCTCAACATGTGTCATGGGCTTTATTTGGTAAATTTATTTTCTTTTTCCCTCTAGTTTTTGTGGATGATTTGACTTTTTAAATAATCTTGATCGGCTTCTATTATTATTATTATGCGATAATATTGATTAGAGTGTGGTTCGAGGTGTGGATTCTCCTGATTTAATTATTAATAAGAAATATTTAATGCATGTTGATGGATCCAGGATACCCAATCGTCATTTGATAGAATTCTCTTCATTTATTCTCGCCATTTCAATTCCAATTTTAGAATTTATTCGTCGTTTTAATTTAAGTTTTGCGTATTCCAATCATTTCCACCAACCAATCACCCATTTACAAAATTAATTCTACACAATTAAAATCCACCTGGGATGACATATATCATTAAAATTTACTGTTATCACCGGTAATAATAATGTAAATAAAATAAGCGATATCTATTTAGTTCTTGAAGAATAATGAGGGAGTTTTCAAATTCGAGTTTAAACCAATTTGTCAAACCATGCCCTAGGGGCTTGTCTCAAACCATACAATGCTTTCTTTAATCTGCATATGTGATTAGGCTTACTTTTGTCCACAAAGCCTTCAGGTTGTGGCATATAAACCATTTCTGTCAACTCACCATTCAAGAAGGCATTGTTTATATCTACCTGCCTCAGCATCCAGTCATTGTTTACTGCTAAAGTAAGGATGATTCTGATTGTTGCAGCCTTAACAACTGGGCTGAAAGTCTCTATGAAATCAATCCCTGAAATCTGTAGAAACCCCTTTACTACTAATCTGGCCTTATATTTGTTTATGGTTCCATCTAGGTTCTCTTTCACTCTGTACACCCATTTATTTCCAATCAGCTTGTAACTTGAGTCATTTGGTATCAAGGTCCATGTTTCATTTTTTATCAAGGCATTGTACTCATCTTCCATTGCCTTTTTTCCAGCTTGGTTCTTTTAAGGCTTCTGAAGTGTTTGAGGGTAATGCTGTCTGTGGTTGAGTAGAGATTTGGTACAATTTTGGTTTAAAGATCCCTGCCTTAGATTTAGTTACCATAGGATGTGATGGTACAACTCCTTTTGTGTTGGGTGTTGTGATAAAGGATGAAGGTTGGTCATTTGCTTAAGGCTGGTGATTTGAATGAGGTGAGGATAACTGATTATTTGATATCATGTCAGTGCTCAAATCCTGTTGTGTCTTACCTCGGTCAAGGTTCTGGGATTGTTTTGAAGTTTCAGAAGTTTCAAGAGAGTGACTTTGATCAGCTGTTGACTGAGTGTTTTGAGGAGTATCAAAAGAGAATGACACAACCTGAAATTTTTCTAAAAGAGTAATGAAATCACTCTTATTTGTGGACTCTTGTCTACTGAACTTGGGGTCATTAGAATAAGGAAATGAGCTTGAATTTGACACTTGCAGAGATATATATTCTACCTGAGTGATGCATGCAAACATATCCCTTGTGAGTTATGCTTATTCCTAGCAGTGTGCATTTGGCAGTATGGAAATCAAACTTATGCTTGTTATATGGTCTAAAAAATGGATAACATTCACACCCAAATACTTTAATTTGTGAGTTATTTGGTTTGTAATGGTAAAGCAGTTCAAAGGGAGTTTTATTTCCAATAACAGGTGAAGCCAATCTATTGATAATGTAGGCGGCATAAGTGAAGGCTTCTTGCCAGAATTTTAATGGCATTTTAGCTTGTGCTAGCAATGTGAGTCTAGTTTCTACCACATGTCTGTGTTTTCTCTCAATCTTGCCATTTTGTTCATGTAGATAAGGACATGATTGTCTCAATGCTATGCCCTCTTTGTCAAGAAATGGTTTGAATGGTTTGAACTCTCCTCCCATGTCTGTCTGTAATGCTTTAATTTTCAGATTCAATTGGTTTTCAATTTGACTTTTGAAAGTGATGAATGTATTGAGAGCTTGGGATTTTGTTGTCAAAGGAAACAGCCAGGTATATCTTGTCATGTCATCCACAAAAGATATGTAATATCTATGTCCACGACTTGAGGGAATTGGTGCTGGTCCCCATAAGTCAGCATGAATCAATTCTAAAGCTTTGCTGGTTTTAGTTTCTGTGCTTTTAAAGTTTAGTTTAGATTGTTTTCCATACTGACATGCACAACAAAATGAAGGAACATAATTCTTATTTAATTTGAACTGATTACAAGACAACAAGGTGCTTTTTAGAGCATACTCATTTGGATGCCCCAGTCTGAGATGCTAGAGATCAATGTCTCTCAAAGCATCATTGCTTGATCTATCAGTTTCGGAGGACTCAACACTAACATTTGCTAACTTGACACTACTCAAATTAAACAACAGCATAGACACTGGATTGCTGATGCAATTTATTGACTTAGGTATAAAAGATGAAGACAAAACAGCAGCATAAGGAGTTTTGTTCCCACTCAGTGAGTAGGCAAGCACAACAGCTCATAAAGCCCCTCTCTAGCTACTCCTTTCACCAGAATTTTCCCTTGTCTCTTGTCCTTGATAAAACACACAGATTTTTTAAATTCAATATCAATATCATTATCATGCAATAATATGAAAATGCTGATGAGATTTTTAGTGATGCTTGGCACATATAATATGTCATTCAAGGCAATGTGTTTGTGTGGATTTGAAGTGGAAAGCATAGAGTTACCAACATGAGAGATCAAGAGTTTTTCACTATTTTCAATAGCTAATTTTTCATTACCTTGATACTCAGAGTTGATGTTTATGTTACCAAGGGCATTTGTCACATGGTTTGTGGCACCACTATCCAGGTACCAGGCACCACTGCTTTGGCCATTGGTTGCAGCCACATATGCACCTCTTGGTTCTCTCATTTGGCTTGGTTGTGGCACATAATTCTTTTTGAATTTGTGCCAGCAATCTGCAGCTGTGTGTCCCATTTTCCAGCAAATTTGACAAGGCCCCTTTGGATTTGAACCATCATCATCACTCATAGCTTTGCCTTTCCCTTTGTCCTAAGAATTCTGATTTCCTTGACCATTACCAGCTCCATTGCCAGAGGTTCTGAAAACTATGCTAGGTTGGTGTTGATTTCCAGCCCTGTTATAGTTGTTCCAATTCCTTCTCCCATTTCTCATTTGTGCATAGTTTGCCTCTATAGTCCCTGAGCTTAGGTTATGTTATGTTCTGTTTTCTTGGCTGAGAAGCATGCCATAGACTTCAGAATGTGAAGGACTTTCCTGTATTGAATTTATGCTAGCTACAACTGAATCATATTCTGATCCCAAACCAGCAAATACACACATGATAAAGTCATCATCACTCATGTTACTCCCTGCAGCCCTAAGTGAGTTTAATATAGACTTTATTCTAGAGTAATACTCATGAATGGTTAGTGAGCCCTTTTTGGTGGTCTGAATTTGTGTTATGAGATGTAAAACTCTAGCTCTAGTTCTTGCACCGAATTGATTGGAAAGAGTTGTCCACACCTCAAAGGAGGTGGAACAATCCACCACAGTGCCTAAAACTTCCTCACTAAGTGAAGATAACAACCAACTTAGGAGAATGTGGTATTGTTTCTTCCAGATTTGGTATTCTGGGTTAGGTGTGGTAATTATTGTTTGATCTTGTCCAAGGTTTATGAAGACTCTAGGAGGGCAGATATGACTGCCATCTATGAAACCCTCAAGCTCATTTGCTCTAATGCTGGAAATCACTTGTGAACTCTAGAGCATGAAAATGTTTTGATTTAGCTTAATGGGGGTTGTGAATACATATGTGCTGCTGGTGATGGGTTGAGTGGGTGAGGGTGTGTTGTGACTCGAATTTCGTTCAATGTTTTGAGAGGTGTTTTGATTTTCATTTTGATTCAAGTTGCCCATCTGATCATCTTGGTTCACATTTGCTTGTGTGCTGCTGTTGCTTGCCATAGCTTTAAAGATGGCTCTGATACCAACTTAAATTCTTTAGGAATTGCTTTTCTTTAGCAAGCAGAGCAGAAAACCAGAGGCTTTGTATTCGAATAAAACTTGAATGAATAATGTTTACAGGCCATCATCTATATATACATAAAAGAACAAAATGACAGCTAGCTAAGGATAACAATTTCAGATAAAACAAAATAATTCGTGAATCATTAGCCAATGATATAATGCTTCTAGAATCTTCATCCATTCATTCCCATGTGCTGATATTCCTTTGTGTAACTGTTTTGCCACCTCATTGAATTTATCTCATTTCTTCCATTAGCTGACTGTAAATGGGTGTAGCTCAGGTAGTATGCCAATGTGTCATTGAGGTCAACTGTTGACTGGTTATGGCTGCTATTTTCAACAACCCGAACATCAATAAAGATCAAAATTTTATATTTCATATTCAAACTATTAAAATAATTTACTTACCAAAATCAAAGAAAACAGAAAATACTTAAGGGAATTTGAAGTATGACAGTGAAATAGCCAAAAAAAATAAAGTGATTTTAGTTACATATAAAGAGAAGTTAATGGTGGTTACAGAAGTGGGGAAAGTTGAGTACAAATTAGATAATAGGAGGTTTTTAAACTTCCTTAAATCAATTGTAATTTCAAAAATAAAATAAATAAGTAATAACAAAAAAATAAACGAGATAAAAATTATTTCCTAAAACTACATGCAAGTTTATAAAAACAAAAGACGTGGGTATTACAGCTTAGCCAAAGTGAATGCCCGGAACCAAATGAATATTGCAATCACAAAAAGAAAATGACCGATACCACTCACTCAACGTGGATCGGGCAAGTCATCCTCGGCTATGAAACAGAACTTCTATGTTCACGCAAGGCTCTTTTTCTCAAACTAAATTAATGCTCAAATGAAATTGGATAATAATCAAATTATTTGAAGCCTAGCCTAGCATGAGTGATACGAGCCTGTCAAGTTATCTATCTTGGTTTTAAAACAATTCATTACAGCTTTGGTAGCAAGATAAATCTTTCTTGGCTACCAAACAATCTTCATTATCTTCATGTTAGGCTTACTCTTCTGTGGGTCTACTGAAACTCATGTTCTTATTGGATGCCAGTGAAATGTTTTGAAACCTCTGTTTATCGCCGATGAAAGAATACATATCGTATGGAGACCCAAAAGTCAATAGATTGCGATCAAAGTAATTGCTTTATCTGTTTGCTCATACTTTTATCCACTTCACTGTTTCATTAGGCTTACCATATTGTGGAATGTATTCTCTGCGTCAGTTGAGACTAGAAGTAACCCCAAAGTGCAATGTATTTGCTCCATCTCATTGCTGATAATTAAAGAAGAATCGGAATTTCCCTTTGTAAGGAAAGTCCAGGAATGCCTAAATACAGAACACAGGTCACGATGCATATATGCTTATTGATACCCAGGCAATTTCCGATTAATATCATATAATCAAGCCTTCAGCTCCTGCAAACGCAGGATGTTTTATGGCTGTTATTGTTAAAGCCAAGATTGTGCTGCCTTTGATCCACATTTGGTATATGTATATATATCCATCTATGAAAGTGCAATTTTGCAAAAGTTCATGTACAAGGGAAACTCTGATAAGAGTTAAGATAATCATTAATAATGTAAACTGTGGAGACAATCTTCTTTGATGTACATTACTTACCATATTATTAATTCTATCCCCTTCATAAATATGGTTGATGCATGGATTCAATGGCATATAAGGACGCCTCAACCGACAAGAAGATTAAAGTCAATGTCATTACCAATAAAAAAGGGAAAAAGAAGATTTTGCACTGTATTCGGAATATCACATCTGAGGGCTAAGGGCTTATGCAAATAGTATTTAAGCTTCACATGAAATATATCACAACTCTTAACATTATTGTCACCCTGAATCCAAATATCTATCACACTTAAGCGGCTCGATTTACCGTGTGAATTAAATTTAACTAAATCAGTAAAATTAGTGTTGGTAGAGATTCAAACATGTATAAAACTGTGTAATGTTGTAATGTCAAACCTGGCAAAATCTTTATGAGCACATGCAGTTTGCGCATCAACTTAAACTCACAGTTCTTGATTAATTATGTCATTCACTTGTCTTGTTATGTTCTGTAGTGGGGTTATGGAATCTCCAGGTTGATCGTTTGCAACATTATATTGAAGACAACAATTAATTATCTAAAGGAAAAAAAAAACAATTTTATTGAATGAAATTGATAAATGATCATGATCAATCATGCATAGAAGTTACATATGCTCTTGTTTTGTGTATGCAGACTTCCGAAAATTAAATTGCCAAAACCCAATTGGGAATCTGTGCATCCTCTTCATCAAAGTACGAGTCCGATTCCTTCTTCGATCACTTCTCTCTACATATAAGTATTTACTTGGAACTTGAGGCTTGACAGTTGACACAATTTAATAATCCTAGAACTTTCAATTTATCACTGCAAAGTTAGAACAAAATAAATATATAATCAAAAAGCCAATTTGTGGTGCCTGGGAGAGAAGAAAAGCCCCGCATGAAAATTAAGTCTGTCAGCTTAGCCAAGGTGACTGTCTGGAACCAAAGTAAAAGTTTGTAGTTATTTATTTTTATAGAAGAAGAATTGAATGAGTTATCCACACTTACTCAGAAGGAGCGGGCAAGTCATTCTTGGCTATCAAACAAAACTCCAATCTTCATGTAAGACTCTTTTCTCAAAACGCGTCATCTTCCTCAAATGCAATATACAGTGTTGACTGTGTAATTTTTAAGGAACACATGCAACTGGCAACAAGAATTTGAAGTGGCTGTGGAAGAAGAGAAAGCCTAGCATGAATAATAAGAGCCTGTCAAAATAGCCAGAGACGACTTGCCTTGGAACCTGCACAAGGATACTAGCTATATATGTAGCTAAGCTAAAGTTGAGAGACCTTTCTTTAAAAGCAAGGCAAGTCATCCTTGGCTATCAAACAAGGTTCTTTCTTCATGTTAGGCTACTCTTCCTCTGAACTTCTTCTATGCTTTGATATAATTGGATGCCAGGTATTGTGTTTGGAGTCCCTATTTATAGAAGAGTACATATAGGATGCAGATCGGAAAGTTAATAGGTTGCCATCAATTTGCGTAATTTATGATGACTCTTTTTCCCTGTTTTATTTTGTCCATCACTCAGTGTCAGAATGCTTGCCTAACTGAATATATTCTTACTGCCAAAAGAGATATCAGAAATTTTTTTTTTTTTCAAAGGAAAGACCATAAGTACTCCTCATTTCAGCAAAGGCCAGTTTGCTTACTAATTTGCCCTGAAATTTCCGATTAGATGTGCACATAATCAAAATTCCAGCTTCTCCAAATTGAGGATTTTTTGTTGGTATACATAGTTGGCTATACGTTACAACCAAGATTCATCTGCTGCTATTATAGTATTTGTCATGTACATCTGGTGAAGTAAAATCTGATTTTGCTTCATTGACGATGCTCTGTAGATTCTAATTCGGCTTACACTGCTTTTAGTTTACTATGCTGTTATTGCCTTTACTAAGAACTAAGATCTATACATGTCTTTGTATCCACAAACTAATAATAGGATAAGATGACACTAGATTAACAAAGTTTGGATAAAACTAATAAAATATCCATTTCTTTTCGGCAAAGGCATTGACTTGAAATGGTGCTAGATGGGGAATCATTATCTTATCTATCCGTATATTTATGCCGTCGGTTCCTTGACTCAATGATGTGGTGAACAAAAAGCTGAAGGTCATGAGAAAGAGCTTCATCCTTTTGAAAAAGAATTATTAGAGCTCTACAGTGATTCCCCACAACTTTATTGATCAATTCCACATTCTTCTTTGTTGTATTTTATGCTTCTTGCCCAATTTGTAGTAGTGTGAATATCCAGCTAAGTCAGATTAGTCTCCATATAAGTAGTCAACTCAAAGGAAAAGGGTAAGTAAATAACAAGTTATAGCATCAATAAGAACAGTGTCTGTGCAAATTTATAATTTTATAATAACTAAAGCTATGTGAGAAGAGTGAACCATGGCTGTCACAGCCAAATATGATACATCAGATTAAGTAGATGCTACTGGTTCATTAGAAGCCAGTTGAACCTTTTGTACTTTCTTTCTTTGTTGAAATTCTGTACATTTTTTAATCTGCAGGGACATGAAACAAATGCATTGCATATACAGAATACATTCCTATTTGGTAACCTTAATGATTATACAATACAAAAGTGGCGAAATAATCACTGTTCTTTCATCGGCTATAAATAGCAACTTTGAAACACAATATTGGTTTATCCAACAAAAGAACGAATTTCAGAAAGGATGAGTAGCTTAACATGAGGATGAAGTGCCTTGTTCGGTAGCCAAGAATGACTTGCCTTGCCACCACGGCAGCTACAAGAAATTGTTTGAAGCACATGTAGCTTAGCTACGCAATTCAAAGGCATATCATATCTTGGCTAACTTGACAGGCTCTTATAAGTCACGCTAGGCTTGCTCTTCTTCCACAACATTAACTTCTCAGTACGCGACAGCAGATTAGTAGAGATAAGAGTCTTACGGTGAAGATAAGAAAAATAATGCTTTCACTCTTGCTTATTCTTGTGTTTTTTTTTTTTTGAAGTGATAAAGCTGAATTATGTAAGAGAACAAAAGATAGTAAATGAAAATGATCGGATACAATATTTTGGAGATTCTTTCAACCCATTTGCATTAAAAAGCCTTGATTTACACACACACACATATGTATGTTCTTCATCACATGCTCTCTTTGCACTCACAGATAGAAGGATATTCTTTAGACTGCTTCAATTTACACTTACAGCTCTCCAAGTCATCACTTCATGCAGGCTCTAGTTATTGCTTATACAAACTTCTTAATAAATAAATGAAGGAACCAAGAAATGCTCACGCCCCATCCCCACAATTACCGAAAATGGGGAAAAAAATTAATGCATCCCAGCTATTGTTAAACTGGAAAAATCAATATCACGAATTAATTTATTACCAATAAATTTCACAGAATCAATTAATTACATGCAAATGTTTAATCTCTGTGGTGCTTAGGAGACAAGAAATCAAAAAGAGAGAGAGCTTGTCAGCTTACTCG
This sequence comes from Citrus cavaleriei, assembly GCA_030448925.1. Classification (NCBI taxonomy): domain Eukaryota; kingdom Viridiplantae; phylum Streptophyta; class Magnoliopsida; order Sapindales; family Rutaceae; genus Citrus; species Citrus cavaleriei. The sequence goes on from JAUJEN010000266.1 coordinate 84,112, forward strand.
AGGACTCAAGGTGGCCGCACGATATACCATTGAAGGAAACAGGCAAAATACAGAGCAATAATCTGAAGTGCTTGTGGAAGAAGAGAAAGCCTAGCATGAATAATAAGAGCCTGTAAACTAGCCAGAGATGACTTGCCTTGTAACTTCCACAAGGATTCTTCTAGCTAAATGGAAGCTAATTTTGAGATCTTTCTTTAGGAGCAAGTCAAGTCATTCATGGCTATCAAACAAGACTCTATCTTCATGTTAGGCTACTCTTCCTTTGAACTTCTTCTATACTTTGATATAATTGGATGCCAATACTGTGTTCTGAAGCCTCTATGTATAGCTGGTGAAAAGAACAATACAAATCGGATGCAGATCAGAAATTCAATAGGTTGCCATCAAATTGCATAAAATGACTCTTTTCCCTTATACGTTCTTGCACTCAGTATCATTAAGCTTACCATAATGAATATAATCTTTAAAATTGAGATGGACCCAAATATGAAATGCATTATTGCTTGATGATCATGTACTTCTTACTGCCAAAACCCAAAAGTGCTAGTCAGGATTTTTGAAAAATCCATGAAGTCCTCAATTCAGCACAGGCCAATCTTCTTATTAGTTCGCCAGGAAATTTTCAGATAAGACATGCATATAATCAGACCTCCAGCTTCTCCAAATTAAGGATGTGTTATATACATGGTTGGATGTATGTGACAACCAAGTATCCTCTGCTCCTATAATTTATTTGACATGTACACCGGGTAAACTACTCTGATTTTGCCTGCTTCATTGAGGATAACCTTTTGATTCCAATGCAGCTTACATTGCTTTAACTATGCCACAGCATTTAATTCACAACTATTAATTGTTGCTTTCTTGCCTTTATATTAAGAACTAATAATATGGTTGATAGCATTTTATCACCAAAGCTAGATACCAATGATAAAGGATCTGCGAGAGAAGAAACACTAATTTCCCAAATTTCCTTATTTGCCATTTATGTTTGAGGAAAATATTAGATAACAATGGCTAAAAACTTCCAAGAAGGAAAAAGGACAACAGATGAAATCCGAGAACACTATAAAACCAAATTGTTTTAGATGGCAAAGGCATTGACTTTATATGATGCCCAAGAACTTTAGTGATTCCAAATTCCTTTGCTAAATTATGTGCTTCATTCCCAAATCGGAGTAGGGGCCAATATCTAGCTAAGTCAGAAGGCCTATATGGATATATATAGTCAACTCAAAGGGAAAGGGACAAGATGGACAAAAAGTTTTAGCATCAATTTGAACAAGCGTGTGCAAATTGTTTAGCTTGATAGTGACAAATTGTGGTTGAACAAAATGTCGGTTTCTAATGTTTATGATTACTTGTTAATGATACCATTTTCTTAAAACTTGAAAGTCATCTAGGAGAGTTTGCCAGCTTCTAGTAATTGTCAATATTAATTCTTCATAAACATCCCCTGTTAAAGCAATGTGCTGTAGATAATTTGGTTTGCCAAATTTGCAGTCCAATATTAGTTACAGCTAAATTTTGTGCAGAGTGAATCATGACTGTCACCGCCAAATATGATACATCATTGTCCAAGAATATATTCCAAATTGCTAAGCTTAACAAGCATAGGAAACGTGTTTAGGAAACATTGAAATAATTTGTGGACGGTGGTCTACTCATCTACATCTGACCTGTAGTCTTTCGTCCACTAGAAACAGAGACGTCAAAACACAATATTGGCATCCAACTAAAGCATGAAGCTCAGAGAAGATGAGTAGCCGTTAACCAAGATGAAAACCCTTGTTTGGTGGCCAAGAATGACTTGCCTTGCAACTATAGCTACAAGGAAGAGTTTACAAGTTTCTGGGTAATTCAAAGGCAGTATCTATCTTGGCTAATTAGATCTTCACTGTTCATTGTTATAACACGTGGTATACAATCTGTAAAAGATCATCACAGCTTAAATTAGAATCAGATCCAAATTCATCTTATTTTAAGAATCAAACAGAAATTTTAAAAGTAGCAAAGTAAATGAACAAAAAAAATTACACAACATGCTATATTTTAATTTCTTCTTGAAGATATATGTCTATACAAACTGATTTTCCCGACCAAGATGTGTAATAATATTGTACTATACACAGTTGCAAATTGATCCTATACAGGGACACTGTGACTTTGATCTAATAGTTGCTGTGATTGTCCTTCTATTAGGTACAGCTCCATTTGTCTTCATTCCAACCTTGAGCTTATCATCAATTTCATGCTCTATAGCATTCTTGATCAAGTACTAAGTCACCTGACTTCTCAACTGTCCTTTGCTTGCACATCACTTGCCTTTTATCCGCTCATGTAACTTGATGATGGTGACAGATGGAGGAGTGCTCGTTGAGACAATTCGCCAAACACTTAATTCATTTTACCAAATACCTTCGTAACAATCATAATGACTCATTCTTGCTATATATGCATCATGCATGACATAGACACAATCTGACAAGTAAACTCAAGAAAATAATGTATTTTTTTTAACGTACAATTTTTTTTTTTTTTGGTTGTGATTCGGTCTTATAACTTTAAAATTTTGACTTCTTATCCCAAAATTAGTACATATTCACTTCATCAAATTATGCTGGATTCTTCACTTGTCTTGACACCATTCAATTAAAACTTCATGGCTCATCATCAATTCATCACTTTGTGCTCTAGTCATTTAATTTATGCTGTAAAGCTTCATAGTAATAAATAAATGAAGCAAGCATTGATGCCTCAGTCCTACAAATTAAAAAAAAAAAAAGGAAAAATTAATGCATCCAAGCTAATGTTAAACAGAAAATACCATTGCCTAATTAATCTATTATCAAAATATGTACGTATATCTTATCTCACAAATCGTCAGTACGTAAGCTAGCATGCATGCTCAAATGGTACATAATGCCAATCATGCAAACAGCCAGAGCTATAATTTGAAGTGGTTGTGGAAGAAGAGAAAGCGTAGCATGAATAATAAATAAGAGCCTGTAATGTCAACTAGCCAAAGATGACTTGCCTTGTAACCTTCAAAAGGATTCTTCTGACTAAATGTAAGCTAAACTTGAGACCTTCTTTAGAAGCAAGGCATATCATTCTTCGCTATCAAACAAGGCTCTTTATCTTCATGTTTGGCTACTACTCTTCCTTTGAACTTGTAATGGCCATCAAAACCAACACTCGTGTGAATTTTGCTTGCTTTGTTCTGGATATTGCCCATATTATGACAACAGAGAAGCTAGAATTATTTGCACTAAGTAGATGGCGAGAATTTGTTTATTTGTAAAAAATCTCCTACCGTCAGTTAACTTTAACATTGACCGTTAGTTGACTGTGCAAAGACAATATTACCCTTAACAACAGTTTGTAGACGGAAATAACTAAAAAAAAATTTAAAATTGTTGGCGCAAAAAGCACAAACCCTATTTTATGACAATTTTATCGTTGTCAATTCCAAATATTTACAATATCATAGGTAAAGATTATAACTATTTCATTTTCAAGTTTTTTATTTTATCTTTTTTGTAGGAACTTTAAGAAAATATCAATAATTTAAAGAGGATTTTTTAAATTTTTAATTTTATCTTTCTTGTAGGAACTTTAAGAAAATATCAATAATTTAAAGAGGGTAAAATAGCCAACAATTTTAATTTTTTTTTTAGTTATTTCCGTCTACAAACTGTTGTTAAGGGTAATATTGTCTTTGCACAATCAACAACTGTCAATGTTAAAGTTAACTAACGGTAGGGGATTTTTACAAATAAATAAATTCTTGCCATCTACTTGCAACAAGCCCAAACCTCAGGGGAGGTTTGTAAAAATTACCCTTATATTTATTACATCTGTCCAGCAACTATTTTTAATTGATATTATCCATTTCAATAATAACCTCACTTATTTTATTCACTAATATTCAGTTTCTTAGTTGTAAAAGAAGACTTCTTTTTCAGTTTCTTAGTTATTTTAATTGTTCCAGTTGTGGTTTTTATCATAAATGGGTTAATTTTCTATTCTAGCTTATAAAATATTATTTCTTCATGTATTCAAAAGTGTGGAATAATCTACAGATTTGTTTTAATAAATTATTTGATATCATTATCGTTCGTTTTACACTCTACATTATATTATATTTAAAAATTCAACAAAATTAAAAAAAAAAAAAAGCTGAATGTTGGGCCTCCAAACCCTCCGTTTAAACGGGTATCAAGCCTCTCAGGTTTTTTCCACTTGCTGTCTATCTCACGGGATATGATCAAAGTTTGAACAAATATATTATAAACAGAAAAGTTAAAATAAAACAACATATCGCATTTAAATATGTCCTTTGAGCTAGTTCGGTAAATCTATTAAGGAAAATATAACAGGACACAAAGCTAAACAATATTTTAGCAAGAATAATTTCTCATGATTATTTTACAGATATGGACTATAGAGATTTTTTAATTTTGAATCAATAACTCTTAAACAATTCTCACCTTAACAAATATAAGTTTCTAAAAAGTTAAATTATTGAACAATCAACAATCGCTGTTAGATACATTATTTTAGACAGAATAATGATAAAGTATACAGCCATAATATTTGCTAATTTAATTTAACCATATAACGTTTGCTAATCAAAGGCTATTTCTTATGACCAACGACAAATCAGTCCAAGAAAAAATACAAAATTGCCAAGATGAAACGAAACAAAACGCCTCTATATCACATTCAGAGTTTAGAGTATATCTTCCTTCAATATTTTGAAATAACCGCCAATATTCCATTAATTTTTAATATATTTTAGTAAACTCCAATATCCCATGAAACTTAAAAAGATTTGAAATAATATCTACCACTCAAATTTATAGCAACCTCTCCTTATTTTTTTATACCATAATAAATGATCGCGAAGTTTTAAAAATACACATAAACATTAATTTCGTGAACTGGATCACACCAGAAACATCAGGAAAGTTTTTATTCACGAACAAGTCATGTCTAAGCGTAGCCGTTTGTTGTAATTAATTAAATTGCACCAGAGCAAGGCTTTATTACAAAATTGAATATGAAATTATAAATTTTTGTGTTAAATTTCTAATAATCTACTTTGTTCCAATTGTAATTGTTAAATGTGAAAAATGGTAATTTTCTATTCTAAGTTAATAAATACTCCTCAGCCGTCGTATGGAATTTTATAGATTTATTTTATTTCTGAACTTGATATAAAATTTTCTTTTAGTTATATTCTAAATTTGCGCAAATATTTAAAATAATTGAACTTAAAAACTAAATTCTTTGGAAAATCAGATTCAATATTTCAAATTAAAGGGCTGTCAAATTCAGCTTGTAATTTAAATCATTCAATTAAAACTTTTAAACTTGGTAATGTAATTGAGTACATATTTATATACACCTCTCTATTATCAGTCGACTTCTTGTTCAATTTCACACTTACCTTAATTGTTCGAATTGTGGTTTTTATCATAAATAGGTTACTTTTCTATTCTAGCCTATAAATTATTCACCTTCATGAATTCAAAAGCGTGGGATAATCCCTAGATTTTTTTTATTTTTTTTATACATATCAATTATCAAGAACAGACAAATGCTAACGCTGCTGCTCAGCTGGAATAAGGAGGACCAAGCTGTCACGCCATGTCAGCTGACACTAGCAGATTGAGTTAAAAGTACTTATCAACTCTGCAACTTGGAGCATTTCACTTGAGCTTTGTTAAAATAGAAATTTATAGTGACTCTTATGTTGTGGCATAGAGTAAGTTGCATCACAAGGGATGAAGTTTCCCTTGAAATCCAAGATACATAACATTTAGGAATCCATGGATCTTAAATTACTAATGAAACGATCCCCAACAATTGGTTAGCTAAAAACTCACCTACCAAAAGGTTTTAAAGTAAATGCAAGGGTTTTTATGGTAAAGAATCAGTCGCCCTATTTTCCATATCCTAATTGCAAGAATTAACACCTTAAGAAAATCAGATACTATTACTATACATGAAACTCAGTTTTTTTTACTTGACAACCAAAACTGAATCATTTTCATATAATTCTCCGGCAACTGTTTCTGGAACATAACCACATAATTTCAAATCAAAAGAAAGAAGCTCTAACATTGAATAGATGTGCTCTGACTCTATATGCGACCTATCGCCAGCCATAAATTCATGAATGCCACTCCCAATCTCAATTGAACTAAGTCCTGGCTTCTTCTGTATACCACGACCCTTCATTGTTCTCCTAATCTTACCCGCACCATCCCATTTTCCAACAGCCGCATACATATTCGCAAGAAGCACATAATTGGAATCAACGCCAGGATCCAAGTCTACTAGATACTTCATTAATCTTTCTGCTAAGATGATATCACCCTTAGTCCTACATGCTGCCAGCAATGAACCCAACACAACTTCATTTGGCTTCATCGGCATATTTTCTACGACATTTAATGCATCCTCCAATCTCCCTGCACGGCTATAAAGATCCACTATGCAACCATAATGCTCAATCCGAGGAGAGACTCTATAAATTTTCTTCATAATGTCAAAATATCGAAGTCCGTCTTCAATTAAACCAGCATGGCTACAGGCAGTTAGTGCCCCTGTGAAACTGACTCCATCTGGTTTGAACCCTTCTTTCTGCATCGAATTGAAATACTCCAAAGCTTCCCCCACGAACCCGTTAACTGCAAAACCCACAATAATCGAGTTCCAAGACACTAATGTTCGCTTATGCATCCTTTGAAACACTTGACGAGCAAATTCAATGCAGCCGCATCTAGAATACAAATCAATTAACGTATTACATACCCTGACATTGTCTTTAAAGTCTTGCTTTAGAACAAATCGATGTATCCACAAGCCTATACCAAGCATCCCGACATTGGCACACGCATTAAGAACTGAAATAATGGTTACATAATCTGGCTCCACCCCAGAAATCTGCATTTCTCGAAAACACTCAATGCTTCCTCAAAATAACCTCTCTTAGCAAACCCATTAAGCAAAGCAGTCCAGGAAATCGCATTCCTCACAGGCATTTCATCAAACATTTTAACTGCAGATTCAATATCCCCATTCCTCATGTACCCATCAATCATTGCATTCCAAGTAAACGAACTTTTAACTCTCATCGCATCAAAAACCACCGTAGCCAAATCCATTCGACCAAATTTGGCGTACATGTCCAAAAGTGCGGTGCCTACCATCACATTATTTCTATCCAACCCAAGTTTACAAACAAGCCCATGAATCATAGCACCTAAAAACAAGCATTGCGATGGAAAATCAGCGCAACCAGAAAGAAGGGTGATGAAAGTGATGTGATTCGGATTGGTGCCGTGGAGTGTCATGCGAGTAAACTCTAAAGCGGCTTCGGCTATGCGGCCGCTGCGGCAATGGCGAGATATAGAAGAGGTCCATTGAACTGTAGGGTTTACAGTGGATTTGCTGTTGTTAGTTTGTATAGAGATTTGGGGTCTTGTTGTGAGGTTTTGGTTGGGGTTTTGTTGATGTGGAAGAAAAGGTTGAGGGAGAATCGTTGCTGTGGCAGAAGAGTTCATTTGTTTTTTGAAATACCGTTAAAAGGATAAGAGGAGGTTAACAAATGAAAACTTTGGATAATTATTATTCGGCCCCTCAAATTTTATGATATTGTATACAACCAAATTTCGGTGGCCCAAAATTCGGATATAGCAGTTCGTTTCTTTAGTGGAGAGACGGTGAGGTCAGCCATCGATCGGTTCAGCAATATTTTTGAGGAATGCTTTGGGGGGCTAAGCATAATTGAGGTTCTTGGTGGTTTGAGGGTTTAGGTAGTTGGAGATGAGTGTTATGAGAGTTTAGAGAGCATGCGATAGAGCTCAGGATGACTAAAGGGTAGCCTAGGTAAGTACGGTAAAACTCAAAAAAGATCATCAAAAGAAAATCAAGGGTAGTTCAGGTGAGTTTAGGGAGGCTCAAGAGAGCTTATTTGCGAAATATGACTTGGAAATAAAATCTAACAAAATCATGTATAAATATAAACAACTCACGAGATTTTACGCAGCATAGTTTGGTCTCTGGCTTACATCTAAGAGAATAATTCATCTTCAATCTTCAATCTACTATATAAATATAGTTTAAATGAGATTTTTACGTTATCCAAGATAAAAGACATAAGATAATTAACAATATAGAGATGAGAGTGTTGATTCAAGATAGAGAGCTCCAAATATTGGAGAATATGTTATTTATATAATAGAGGCTAATGTGAATCATGGCTCATTTGTAGTCATTTTACTAGTGAAAGGAGTAATAAAACTTAATGCCAAGAATCATGTTTTTACAGGTTTTTTCAAGTTACATTTATTATACCTTACAATTGGAAAAAAAAAGAATGTAAAAATGAGTAACTGAGTAGTGGGATTAGGTGGTGTAGGTGAATTTTATCTCATTGTTAATTAAATGAAATATAACTTAGGAAGACCTTGTTTTTATCGCTATACATTTAGGAAGATAAAAAAAAAAAAAAAAAAGATAATTTTTAAGTTTTTATCTGATGACTCAAGAATTCAGAAGAACTAAGAATTCTGGCTTTACCTTCTTATCCAATATCATGGAAAATGTTTTACTTGATTGGATATCCTTGCGAGCTTTGAACCTAAATATATTATTACGAGAATTACCCTTTAACTTATTATTCATCTTCCCTCTTTCCCTAGCATCATTCATCTTAAAATATCTAGCTTTGTATCTATCTCAAGAGACCTTAATGGAGTTGGAGATCTCCAATAAAAAAATATAGTGTAATGAAAATCTTCATGTAATGGAATTACTTAATGCAATTGACAAAACTGAAAGATGAAGTGGGCAGTTACGTTATGAGTAATATACAGGTAGTGTTGTTGAATGAGTGTTTTAGTTGAAAATCAATGAGTAATTATAAATATTATTTTGATTGTATTATTATGATTATTGATTATTTTCTTAATTGGTCTTTAATTAATAATAATAATAATTTTATTATTATTATTATTATTATTATTATTATTATTATTATTATTATTATCATTATTAATACAACCAATAATATCAGTATGCATATTAATATCATATTAGTGTTTGGACTTACTTGAGTTTGGGTTTAGGATCATTATTAGGCCTAATTTGTTGATTGCTTTATGTCAAGCCCAATTGAGCCCAACTAAGCCCACTAGCAAGAAAACCATAACTATTAATGGATAAAAGAAATGAGAGCTAGCTCCCCATTTTCATAGCCATTTGAGATTGAAGAGCGAATGGCAAAGGTTTTTCTTGATTTTTATCACTCAAGTAACAAAGTTGTTAGAAAATTGTAGATGTGTTTAAGATATACATTTCTATGATATTTGGGAATTATATTTCTTATATAAATTTAGAAATTACTGCATATGATCTCTAAGATATATTTGAGGATGTTGGACCTTTATGTTTGTGCAACTTTTATGTTTGATCTTACAACAAAGAAGTTCTACGCTATTATTCTTTCAAGTGAATATGGGATTAATGCACAATGTTTGTTTTTGTTTCCTTTCAGGGGTTTAATGTGTTTTAGGATCAAGGACTGTCTTTGCTCTCGTTTTGGGGATTCGTTGTGTTTTAGGATTAAGGATTGTTCTAAGAGCTAGAGGAAGAGGCTAGCCAAATGTGATGACAATAAATACAAAAATTGTATCTTTATTAGCTTTTGGGGGGTTCATTTTGTTTTGATCGAGGATCATTCTAAGAGTTTTTTTTTAAAGCGTCAGTTAGTTCTTGTATTCTGAGATATATCTGCTAATGCATAAAGGCCATTCATATCGATATTTACTGATCGAGATATATACTTTATATTATTACGTTTTGATTACATAAAGATAAAATCCAAAGAATTAGAGAAAGAGGTTGAGCACTTATAGTATACATATGATACTCACCTTAAACTTATATTTTGAATTATGTTAATTAAAAAAAATTCTTATTTCAAACTAATTAAACGAATTTGGGGAAATAAATATTTTTAGATATATTACATAAGAATAATCAAGATGAATCGAGGATGCATTAGTTTGAGGAAGATATTAATCAACAACGTAGTAAAGGGGCCACGCCATTTTCTTATTTGCATTCATGGCAAGACAACAAGCATATATAGAAGAACTAGTGCTTTTGACTGTTATGCGTTCATAAGGGCAAGTCAGGCAATGATGCATCTACGAAGTAGAGGAAAAGGTTGGCCAAATGTGATGACAAGAAATACAAAAGCTGTGTCTTTGTTCCCTTTTGGGAGTGCATTGTGTTTCTGTATCAACGATCGGTCGAAGAACTAGAAGGTTGAGCACATCTAACAAACATGTGGCTCTCACTTTAACTTATATTCTCAGTTACGGTGATTTGTTAAGAAAAAAAAACCATGAGGCATTAATAATAATAAGTAAAAGTAAATCCTTATGTAAGACTAACTTAAAGAATTTGGGAAATGAAGGATGTATGATGTCTGTGTGTATTTATATTTATATATAATTATTCTTAGGTGTGAGCACCTGTATTCTTTTTAAACGTGGGTACGTTCTTAAATCGTGTGCTTTGATAGTATTATTAAAATCTGGCTCTATTAAATTTTATAATTTAAAAGATTTTTTTTCCACCTGCAGTAAAAAAAGACTCTCTCTCTATATATATATATACATATATATTAGGCAAATCTTGAACAACAACAAGCCAAAAGTACCACGGTGTATTCTTGGCTATATTAATGCCAAAGGAGCAAGCGTAGAAGAACTTAGAAGATGGCTAATTAATGTTCTACAATGGTTATATATTTATACGAGCACATCAGGCAATTACGTATTTATGAGATCATACTAATTAATTTGTGAATTTTGGTGTGTTTCTATAAGAATCCAGCAATATTTTTTTTTTTTTAGTATTAGAGCTTCTTGCAGTATCCAGTGATGTGATAAATACATTACAGTCAAATTTTTTGAAAATTTATAACTAGGGGATATTATTTCAAATTTTTTCTTGAATGATAGAGTTCTTATTATTTTTCTAAAATCTTTGTATAAACAAGTTTTTTAACATCTCATTAATAAATAAAAACAACCATTTCTACGTGTAATTTTTTATAATTGTTTTCTATCCATTTATCCTTAATTTTTCGCGTGCCTAGAATAAAAAGCTTCAGTAAGATTGTTGGACTGATAATTGAACCAGAAGTATATGAAGTCATGGCAGAAAATAAGACTTTAGGCTAGGGATGGCAAAATCCGGGTCCGGGTTTTGCCTTCTCGGTTCTGGACCCGGACGATAATTTTTAATACCGGACCCAGATGTAAACCTGGATATTTTTCATCCGGGTTTATAACAGATGATTGCTAAAGAGAAGCGGCTTTCCATCTAGTTCTTCATCTTTCTTTCCATATCTTTCTTCCTCTTTCTTCAGCGAACTCCTTTCTAATCCATAATCTATTAACACTAATAATGGAAAATTAAAAAACAAAGAAATAAAACCCAAGATACTGGAGCACACAAATTCAATTATCAAACATAATCATGATGTCTTGATGATGATGATGACAAATTGGGCTTTGTGGGGTTAGGTCAAGAAAAGGGGAGAGCATAAATGGCGGCTGAAGTTTTTTTTTTCCAAATAGCAAATGAACATCTGAGAGTAAATCACAACAAATTTTAGGTTTCTAGATGCAAAACAACTGGGGTTAGAAGTGCAGCAACCAAAACCGAGATCCCGATTCGCGAAGGTGGACAAACGGCGGCCAAAACCCGTGACATAGCTGGACGAACAATGGCTGATGATGAAAATGAACACGAACACAGTGAAGGTGGTGAAACGATGATGAGTGACGACAACGATTTGATGAAAGGAAGGGCTGAAGAGAGAGAGGAAATGTTTGGATTTGGTTTGGCGGCCATGGCTGTGAATATGGGCATTAGGGTTGATTTTTTTAAATTTTCTATTTATATCAAAATAATTTAAAAATTAATATTAAAATAAACTTATCCGGATCCGGGTTCCGGATATGCGGGTTTACCCAAACCCAGATCCGGACCCGGAAACGTCCGGGTTGGTAATTTTGAATCCGAATACTGGATTTAATTTACTCCGGTGCGGGTTGAACCCGGTCTGGATTTTCCGGGTTCGTCCGGGTCCGGGTTAAATTGCCATCCCTACTTCAGGCGGAAACATAATGGGGCCACGCAGATGGCGCACATGCAATTGTCATACCTCACACATGCACATGAAGCAACAATCGCATCATATTTGTTTCCCTCTAGGGATGGCAATGGAGCAGATATGGATTGGATCTACGTTCTTATCAGGATCTAATAAAAATTAAGATCTATGTCGCTCAGGATCGTTATGTGATCTATATTTTTCATATCTAGATTCCGAAACAAAAAATAAAGATTTATATCTAAATCCAAATTGAAAATTAAAATAAATCTGCTTCAGATCATCGTAATTAAATCTGATAATAAGAGATCAATTCTTTTAGAAAGAAAATTTTAAGACTAAAATGCATTGGTAACTGATTAAATTATATAATTTGTAAAAAATCAATAAGTATTGTAAACCTAACTACTTAAAATAAGCAAAATAAGAAAGATAATAAAATATCGATAAAAAGTAATTGCATGAATAAGATCGTTATAATATTCTAATACCGTTTCATTTATATTGATATCTATTGCATACCATCATCATTCATATATCATTAAATAATAACATATAAGTTAAAATGATTTATTATATCTTTTTATTATTTTTATTATAATCATATTTTACTTAAATATATGATTAACGTAATTATTTTATAGTTGATAGCACCATTGCTTGTGATTATACAAAATAAATAAGATTATGAGAAAATGATAGAAAATAAACTCAAGTCTATAGATTTTCCTAACAATTAAAAAAATGATCAAAGCGTTGAATGAAGTGGAGAAGCGAGAGTAGATAAAGAGGAAAAAATAAGTAAATCAGTAAGTGAAAAAGCTTAAAAAAAAATTAGAGGCGATTATCCTAATTTTTATTTTACAACGATAAATTTTTGCTTATTATCAATTAAGTCACTTTAAGTTTTAAGATTAACTTAAATACATGCTAATGAATAAATTTTATCATCATTTATAAATTTATCATAATTTATAATTACATAATTGTTAAGAATTTTTAAAATAAAATTACGTTAAATGGTGAGTGGATATGGATTTGGATATGATATTAAGATAAATCAATTTCTTTCAGATCCTTGATCCACGATCGATATCCAAATCACGTCCAAATCCATTTTAATCCGACCCAAATCCGATCCAATTGGATTTGGATCACATGGATCTTGGGTCAGATCCGATCAATTGCCATCCTTTTTCCTCTCTTTTAATTATATGATTTTATTTATTGGATTAATTTTTTTTTAATCTTACACTAAGAAGTCTATCGAGATACGTCAATAAAAAAAATTTACTGAAACATATCTTGAAATTCTCGATTGACAATTTAAGCAAGAGGTTAAAAAAAAAATTTAAATTTTGTCCATTCCTTATCTTAATTTTTATTTTTAAAGTCCCGATTCAGAAAATTTCTCCAAAATCAAAGCTCTCCTCTTTGTTCAAGGATGACTCCAAAATCAAAGTTCTCCACTTTGTTCAAGGATGAGACAATGAGACATTAGTCACCGACCCAAAGAGTGGTTCACAGATTAGTTACTACTAATTAAAATAATCAAATTTTATTAAAATTGTTGTGTGTTTCTATTGGAAATTAAATTGCTATATGTGTTTGATTAAGAAGTTTACATGCTAAATCAAGTTAATAGACATACTTCAATATGGAATCTATATGATTTAATTAAATTTATTATTTAATTTAAGCAAAAACAGAACCAAATGGTTAGAAAAGGGGAAAATAAACAATTATGGAATCTAAGTTTCAATTATAAACTTCTTAAGAATACAAAAAAGAAAAAAAAGGAAAAATTTGCTTAATAATTCACGAGAGTACACCCGGTGGGACTAGAAGAGTAGAAGATCAAGGCTTTCCTTGATTTCTTTACCAAAAATGGTCGCTAAAAAAGACATTTGTAGTTGAGGTAAGCAAACTGAAATTTGAGTGAGCAGTTAGGACCTTGAAATTGTGTTGTAGGTTGCTAAAAAGTCAAAAAAGAGACTTCAGTTCATTTTTCTGCAAATGGGAAAATATGCTTAGAGCAGCAAAAGACAACCAACAGCTTGACAGTATGCATGCTCCATGTTTCGAATAGCATTAGTTGAATATTTATCAACTATTAATCTGTTCTGTTCAAATGGCAGAATTTGGAACAATCAGAGCATGATTCAAAATGACATGAATCCTTTGTAAATTAAGCGACAAAGAAATATTAAAGATATACGCGTTGCAGTTCCGACTAATGAAAAAAAACGTGAAATCAACATCTCTATCTATCTACAGGAATATATCATTGTTTGCAAGGTTCGAAACAAATCCCAAAACCTCAAATGAATTATAATGAACACTTGATTTTAATTCATTGTAGTGTGTACAATAACCTATATGCAATGCTTGATATTGATATTCCTGATCCAGAAAACATCTAATGGCACGAAGAAGGCGAGCAGCATATTTAACGAAATCTTGACAGGATTCATTATTATCTGCTCTAGAGTTACCTTCACTCATCGGCCATCAGAAGAAGTGAAGGACTCTGCAAATCCAGTTGGCCTAGCTGGTATGCTTCCCTTGCTGTCCTCGAGATTAGGATAGCTTATCTCTTGCTTTCTGCTTCCTGCCAAACCTTCAACATCTGGGGAAGTGGGAGGCTATAATCAATTCCGGAACAACACTCTGATTCATCAGTAATTGGTCTCCATTTCTCAACCAGCGGGGATAGCACATTCACCACATGGCCCATATCAGGCCGATGATATGGCTCCCTTGCAGTGCAGTGTCCAGCTAGTTCAGCTATGATGGAGATGCTCTCAAAGGTTTCTTCATTTACTTCAAGAGCTGGATCAATAGCAGCCTTAAATCTCTCTTTGCTTGATTTGATTAAGCCAAAACCACTCAGCCAAAACTTGACTTTCTTCTAGGCGCTCTCATCAAGTGCTGTAACCCAGTCAAAGTTCCATTAAAACCACTCCATATGAAGACATCAGCTTTTGTTGTGATTTTCCCCATCACTAAAACCAAAAGAATCTGAGGTAGTGGGAATAAAGACACATCATTGTGAGATTATAGAACTACTTGAGGAAAGTAAAATATTGGAGTCATATTAGAAGGCTATTACCAAGATTCTCAACATTTGATGGTCATAACAATTGACACCAGAAAAGTTCCAAGTATAATCAAGCAATTTAAAGACCAAAGCGAGCGTCGTGTTAATAATCATCAGTCTCTATACTATGTTGTTGTTCTTCAAACAACTACATGGATGCATGTTTGATATTCCATAGGTGTTAAAAGTAAGAATTGGGAATCCCCAATTATTGTTGATCAACCATAATGCTCTTTGGCTCAACAATAAATTACAAAACAAAGTATATTTCATGGATACCTCGAACAGAATGGATGCATATTTATAGGGATGACAAGGGGGTGGGTTGGGGGACTGGGGGTGGAGAGGCTGCCAATTAAAATTTCTCCAACGTTCCTCACCCATTGCCAATAAATTTAGTGGGATGGGGATGAGGAATTCCCGTCCGGGGAATGATTTCCCAATTCCCACCCCATTCCCCATTTATTTATTTTATAGTAGATATAAATCGTAATTTGATAAATTAAAATTAAAGACTCAAATAAAAATCTTTACCATATTATAAAGTATTTAAATTATTTTAAAAAAATTTCCAAATGTTTGAAATAATATCTAGAAATGATATCAAAATTGAAAAATGTTTGAAGAGATCAGTATCTTAAAAGAGAAATGAAAACATAACAATGTTTTAGGGTTGAATAAAAATTATTAACCCATTTATATAAAGTAAAAATAAAAAGAAAATTTATTAACTAGTATTGTAATTGATAAAACAAAAGTTATTAAAAAAACAATTAGAAAAAATATTCATATATAATGGGGATTAGGGTGGGGGTGGGGGTGGGGTGGGAGCAAAATCAAACCTCACATTAAAAATTTGGGGATTATTTTTACCATTTCCATCTACGTTCTAAATTATTAAAAATTCACTGCAGGTTTGGGTGGGCTCATAACTCATGGAAATTTTGTCATCCCTACATATTTATCACAAATTTAGACAGTTTAGTTGGACAGATAGAACACCCCAGCTATTAGAGGAAGAGCAATAACAAGATCACCATGCATAAAACAAATATAAAAATAACTGTGATGATATAAATAATCAATTTAATGTGCCATGTTTTGACTATTTTATTAGCTTTCATCTTCTAATTAGCTCCACCAGGATACATAATGAGAAACAAACTTATAACTGATTGAACTATCTTTAACATTTGACAGAGCAAAATTAACAAAAAAGCGTTTTCCTGCCAGTTTGTCTGTTATTACACACTATAAAAATATGACCTAGAGCCAACTTCACTATTATCACAATAATGAGAGATCGGTGAAAATTGAGTTATCAAAACTGTACAAACAACAAACGACTTGAAAAGCAACAAATTGTTAAATGTCATTTTAGACTGAAAACTACAGAAAAACATGGGGTAACTTGCAAGATCCAGAAGCAGAAAAGATTATTTTCTGATAGTTATAACTGTATTTTAATGAGATTTTCAAATACTCAGAACCAATACCAGTGGTGATACATAGTTGTGGCTGGGGTTTTGAAATAAGAGATCTTACCAGCATATTCAGGTGCAAGGTACCCCAAGCGTCCCAGCAAGCCTAGTAACGACAGACTTCTACGCCATCCGAACAAGTTTCACCAATCAAAATCTGAAACTTTTGCCCGATAGTCATCATCAAAAAGAATGTTGGAAGATTTGAGATCTCGATGTATAAAGGTCTGGCGAGCAAGACAATGAAGATACTCCATTCCTCTAGCAACATCAATGCAATGCTGAGCCTCCTCGTCCAAGATAGGCTTCAACTGCAGCTTCTCCCATCGGAAAGATGTCTGCTTAGAGCACCATGAGGCATGTACTCATATACCAAGCAAGCCTCTCATGCCTTCAATAGAGATAACCCAAAAGAGAACCAGATGTCTGTGCGGGACCTTAGAAAAGAACAGCTATTTCAGATTGAAATTCATCCAGTGCTTTGGTGGTTGTCGCCAGCCTCCATTCTCTTGACTGCAATTTTTGTTCCATCTTCAGTTCACCCTTATAAACAGTTCCAAAGCCACCTCGGCCAAGCTCATTTTCCTGTGCAAAATTTTGAGTAACTTCGAAGAACTTGAACAGATATGACCAGTCCCCACTCAATCACATGAGGTTCTCTGTTGCCCCACTATTAGTACTCCCAGAACTAGCCACAGTTTGACTGGATAAACTTCTTGCAGTGTCATTTGAAACAGCAATCTTAACCATGTTTTCAGGATCAGATGGGTCTCTTGGGTGAACCACAATGGAACCAGGAGCCTCCAAAGTGCCTTTCCTCTTCTTACAGCAATATATAGAGAGAAGAATCACCACAAGAACCACAGTTACAACAACTGATATTCCAACAACAACCAGTAGCTTCAATCTTTTGGTACTTTTACGTTGGGGCTGTACATGGATAGAAGAATGATTAGAGTTCGGGTGTGTTATTGGAGAGGTGGACTGTTACCAGATGATGGTGATTGTCCCTGCCTGATGACGATGTGGTTGAAGGAGATTGTGAACCAGGGAGGGTGGGGCTTCTAACAGGGCCAGGGGCGTGGGTGCCACGAGTATGATTAATTCCACCAACCAAAGAGGATTTCCGTCAATAACAAGCTTTACAGTGTCATGAAATTCCGGCAGTGGAGGCTCAATATTGTTGTCACTTACATCCAACAATCTCAAAGACTTCAATTCCGTAAAATTATGGGAACTGTACCACTTATACTATTTTTCCAAGCCTAATTTCAATCAGTGAATCTAAATTTGCAATCGAAGGACTAAAAGTGCCAGTGAGATTATGTCTAGGCAAATTAATTATAGAAACTTAGAATTTGAAGTACAACTCAAACCCAACCATGGTCCTTGGCATGGATCATTACCAGGCCATTGAAACAAGATTTACAGGATAATTCACACCACCAAGAAAATCCAATAATACATTAACATCAGGGGCACATTCAATACCAGGTTCAGATTGACAAAAATGAATTCGAATCGTAAGTCACGTTACCAACCTTGAACTTTGGTATTGGACCCATCAACAGATTATTGTTCAAGACCAAGTTATCCAGCTCCATATTGGCCAAAGCTTTTTAGGAATCAACCCAACAAGCTGGTTCCCTATTGAGATTGAGATCTTTCAAAGAGGACAGAGCTCCAATATCCTCAGGATACTCCCCGTAAACTAGTTCCCATGAAGCCATAGCTGCGTTAAAAGAAACCATTTTGGCAACAACATCAATAGGACCAGTCATGCCACCAACATCTTGATCATTCAACCACAAAATCTGCATCAAAGATTGCCCAAAACTTGCTGGAATCACACAGACAGGCCTATTATAAGACAGCTTCAATGCAGCAAGTGATGGCAATGTGCCTGAAAAATCAGGTAGTGGACCAGCCAAGTTTACAATTTATCAAGATAGATTTGTCAACTGAACTGAATTTGCCAAACTATCAGGAATAGAACCACCCAAAAGTCTTGTTAAAGGATTATAATCAATGCCAAGACACGTACACTACTAAGTCCATCAAAAAAATCCGATGGGATGGTATCAAATTCATTGAAATCTAAGTAAGCAAACTCCAATTCTGACAAGCCACTGAAAAGTGGCAACTTTCCATTAAATTTGTTCCTCTGAAGACCTAAATTGTAGAGCTTTGTGGAGCTGGTTAAAGTTTGAGGAAGAGGGCCTTTGAGACCAAGATTTTGGACCTGAATTTGGGTGACTCTGTTACCAGAACAGAACACATGAGGCCATGGAGGGAGGACCACAGGGATCATCACCATTGGCTGGCCACTTCAAAAGCTCAGGATTTTCCAAGCCATTCTTGAAATCATTCAAATTTTCAAGTCATTGGGATCTGTGGCACTGTTAGCCACACAAACAATAAAACACAAAACAACAGCAATGGAGAATCTTACATGATCCGCAAAGCCCCCCTCAAAAAAAAAAAAAACATTAACTAAATTCCCAAGAAAAGTTCAAAACAAACAAAGGAATACAAAACCCACATGAATGATTCAAGAAGAAGCAAACCCAGAAGAAGAAAATTTGGGGATATTTGGGAAGTTTGAGATGGAGACAAGAACAATGGGATTAATTTTCAGCTTTTAGAGGTTTTATCCAATTCATGTGACAACATCCCAAGAACCCTTAATACAATTGATGACTAGTCTTAGTCTAACCATGTATTCTCTCTCTCACAACGACACACAAACACTATCACACTCGCTATCGCTTTCATTTGCTTTCCGTTTTCCGTTTCACTTTTGTGGTTTTTGCTTTGGCTAATAACATTTAGATCCCTGCATTTTGGAAGAAGCATTAATAAAAATGCAGTTTTATATTCTTTTCCACGTGCTCCTACTAAATTTCTGGTATTATGAACGATTTGTAATTTATTCATTATATATAGATTTAAATCATACAAAACCATATGCCTAATATTTTTTTAATCCATATTTGGTACTAATTCTAAATATAACCTATAAGTTAATGTGTCCACTAAAGGTTTCTAATGAATCAACTATCTACACTCTAATATAATATATTATAATCAACACTAATAAATTCAATTTTATATATTTGATACAATGTCATTAACATTTTTTTAATGAAATCAATTATTTAATTGTGTTATCCTTTACAAGTCTAAAACAAATAGAATAAGTACCCAAATTAGTTGATTTCATAGACAAGGCAGTTAAATCATTTAATTTTGTTAATGTTATTAAATCATTTAATTTTATTAATGTAAGTTGACTGTAGCCTGTAGGGACTGTACGAAGACAATTATAAATTATGCTCCTACCTAATATTTTGTCCAAATCATGGATCTACAAACAATTTAGAAATTATAAGTTAAATGACAGTATTGGCCTTGAAATTTGTGGCTCTACTTAGTACCGACAGAGCAATGATGTTTCATGTGTTGGTGACGTGGCATTTTAAATTCAAAATTAGGCAAATTATCAGACGAAAATAATTCCATAATTAGTAAAATAAATGTCGGAAGGAAAATTTGGGCCCCAGCTGATAGATTGCAAGGGGGTACTCACGGCAACTTGTTCGAAGCAAAGCGCCGATAATTTCAGTTTATAGATTTTTCTTCTTTTTTGTTGTCAGAATTTTATTTTTTAACGTAATAAAATTGCAGGAACGCTCGTAAATGGTTAATAGGGTGTTAGGATTGAACACTTATGAATTGAGCGGCAATTTATATTCGTCCAATGATTTTATGGATTATAAATTTTAATTTAATCAATTTATGGATTAGTGAAATTCAATCCAATGCATCTACGGATCGAATCTTAATTTATTTCCAATACATATTGATCCCAACTTTCATTTTAATGGATTGTTTTATAGATTGAAAATTAATATCTTCTAGATTACAGGCAAATAAAAAAAAAATTTAATATAAAAATAATTACTATTAGGTCAAATTTAAAATTAAATAAGATTTAAATAAATTAATTGTTTAAATAAAATAGAAAATAAATTTAAAGTTTAGCATGTCTGGCAAAAAAAAATCACATTCGTTTAAATCGTTAGTAAATGGAAATTAACTATTTAAAAATATATTTGTTTATTTAATTATTTTTTATTTTTATTATTATCGGGATAAGATATAATATAGTGTTAATATAATTATATTTTAACTTATTTATTTACTAGCAAGTACTAATGTCATATTTACAAGTTTTATTTTTTATTAAATAAATACTTTTTATTTTTCTTGATTCATGATTCTGATAGAAGTAGTATCGATATCGTCCATAGATTGTGGATTATCGAATTTTCAATCCGTCCGATTCGATATCTTAATGCGGATCAATTTACCGAATCGAACGAATTGAGCGAGGTCAATCGAGGTGGATTAAACACCTAATGATTTATTATATTATCAATAAATAATTGAGTACATATAAAAGAAACATGGATGATGCGGTCACATTGACCGAATTACAAAAAAAAAAATTATTTGCTTGATGTAATCTTTTATTTATTTATGTTAGTATGATTACCTCAAACATCCATTTCAATAAACGTAAACATGTAAACATTCATTAAACTAAAAGATTAGCTTAATTCGAGTTAAAATAAATATGTAGTTGGGTCACTACCATGCTATTTTAGAAATAAGTTATAGAATCCTTTCTAATGAGCAAAGTGAGGATGCACATTAAAATACAAAAAATACAATTTTAATATATTAAAAAGTGTGTTTTATTTTGTTTGTTAAAATGTATTAAAATTTGTGTTTTTGGGTCTATTAGTAACATTCTCATTTAACAAAATGAGAATGTACTTTCGATAGAAAATTATTAATAAGTTATATATTTATTAAAAAAGAGGTGAAATAAAATGAACCCCCTTTATTACCACTCTATTAATTGTGATATAAATTTTAGATGATGACTTTATATATGTTTATAACTTAGATATAAATAAATGATTTTCTATGTTATGAAGTTTAGCACTATCTACCTTATACCTTAATTTTATTTTCTTTTTTTTTGAAAAAAGTTGGTGGGAGTTACGTAGGTGGCTTTTTAAATTAAAGAGAGAACAAAATTTAGGTTCCCATATATTTAAAATAAACGTTAATAGTAATTTAGTGGAAATTGGGATTGCTTATCCTTCATGTAGATATGCAAGCACTTTTTAATCATATCAATTTAAGCTCTTTCGTTCCCCTCTTTTGTGTTAACATTTTATACATGTTCTCATTTAAATTATAAAGATACGTTGATAATGTTCAACACTTTGATTAACTTGGCATCCTAAGCCAATTGTGTTTAGAGTTTTCCAATTTATTTTTCGAACTTTTGATTAAGGTCCAAATCAATGTGGACTAATTGAAGTACATGCTAAGGTTCAATGTGTGTTAAATTATAATAATAATAAATAGATCCCTCATCCAATTAATATAGTTTGATATATGGTTATATGGTAGGGCAAATACTAGTTTATAGTGAGTAACAAACTAGCAACAATAAATATATAAAAATTCATACATATTTTTTTCAAAACTTTCGCCGTTTAAATTAAGGTGTTTTAATAATAATAATAATAATAATAATAATAATAATAATAATAATAAGTTATTGATTAAGTTTATCTTAAAGAGAGTTCAATTGGTCTCAAGTGGAGATCAATTTGTTCTTGCATTAACCACAGGTGGGAAGTTCTTTATCTAAATGTAAGGAATTTCTGATTCCTTCCCATAAAAAATTTTGGAGTAGTTAAGAAAAAAAGAAAAGAAAAGATGATATTAATATTCCTGCTATAATAAATGTTTGGTTGAGCCTGAACGACCTAAATTCTGATCTCATTGTCGTGTAAAAGTGTAAAACATGAGACCACAATAGTTAATTTGGATGAAATTTGGTGAGTGAGGCGATAAGTTAGGCATTTCTTAATTGAGTTACCAATTATCGTCAAATCATATTATGGTCTCACATTTAATTCCACCATGGATAATTTAGGTCTGTTTTAAGTTCAATAATAGTGTGCAGAATATTAATATCACCCAGTTTTTTTTTAAACTCCAAAAGTTCCATTACCATGAGAAATAAAATAAAGTCTCTTTGTTTTGATCAGTTTGTATTCTTGAATTTATTTTCAAACTCTTAACTCATCTGGGTGGTTTAAGATCCTCTGTTTGTTTTCCCAAGATTTGGGGACACAATGACATGTGACAACTAGACAGTTATGTGATTGAGATTTGTTTCATAATTGATTTGTTTCATAATTGCTACTACTATATAGAGTTTACATGTTGTATGAGTTTTGCGTGTATTAATAAGTTGATGACATGAACTCTTACATTTAAGTGTTTTAACTATAATTCATTTGGTATAATGGTTAGGCCAATTAACTAAAAATAATAGATAACCTTTGGGTTGCAAGTAAAATATAGATTTTTTATTTAATTGAATTGATAAAAAATTCTATGTGGGCATAAAATCCACAAAAATAATGGTATCGTTGAATTTAAATATTAGAATCTTCACCCATAATTTAATTTTTATGGATAAGTAAACCACTGGCGGTAATTCACAAGTTGTCGTGTTTCTTCATACTTTTGAATTATTTTATCTAATCATTTTCACTAATATTTTAAGCCACAAAAAAAATATAATTTTAAAAATTAATATATACTATCTATAACCTTACAATTTCACATTTTTTTAAATTGGTAATGTTGACTTTCAATAATATTTTATTTAAAACTATTTCATAAGGCCTTATAATAATTTGTGTTGTAGAGATTTAAATATGAACTAGTAATATTTAAACAACAATGATTATAAAAGACAAGTAATATCATAAAGTTGTTTTGACTTTCAATATCAACCATTAGATTGTAAGAGATTATTGGCTTAAATTTTAGATTAAGAATTTTAAGTTAAAATATACAGACTATTGTTGATTTATTGCCACCAACAATTATCATAATAAGGCGTAGTCTTAGAACACAAATTTACAATTGCAATTGTAGAATATCAATAAATAATTTGTCATCATTCTTAAACTAAAGCTAATTCACGAATATATATTGGAGTTGCTTTTGTAAAAATTAACAAGTGGTATTATTTGAATATAAATAAAAATAAACAGATTTAAAACTGGTTTATAAAACTTGGATAATTTTCTACCATCTAAAGTGTTGTATAATATAAACCATAATTTCATAGATAATTTATGCTAAATGGGTTTTAAATAATATATACCTTATGATCAACAATACAATGATTTTAATACTATATTATAAAATGGATATTTAATATGCGATATCAAGTTACTAAAACATGGCTGATCAATTTTGTTTATATTACAAATAATCTCATCCATGAGTTTATTGATGTAATTATGATATTCATAATATGTATTTGAATTTATATTGTTATTGGTACACCATGCCAAATTTTATATTTACAACTTATTTATTTGATTTATGTTAGATAATCTGGAATTAGTATATCTTATGCTTGATAGTAATAGATTTTGAAACATTTATATTAAAAAATTACCACATTACAATTTAAAGGAGGAATGAAGACAGACAATAAACATATGATATTCAAGTGAAATTATTCCAAACTCTGAGGGTGGTATCAGTTTGTTTTTTACAAAAAGTTCTCCCACTCTCCTTAATCCTTAACAAACTAGTTACAATTATTTTAAAAATTTTAACACTAATATTGTGTACCATTAACTAAATCTAATGGTATATAATTAAAACATTATTGATGTTATAACTAAATTACAGCCCCTATATCAGTTACTAAACCCATCTAAATTTCATATTTATGTATTTATTATTAATCCCCAACGATACATACATACATACATATACATATATTTATATTTATATTTAAAATAAAACCTCTTATTTGTATATCTCTTCGATCACGCGAGCACTGGGTGCTGCCAGGTGAAAAACTTAGAATCGGATTAACCTTAGCAATACGTATTAACTTCTAG
>JAUJEN010000267.1:0-22500 GCA_030448925.1 Citrus cavaleriei
ACGGATCGCAATTTCAGAGGGGCCTGGTCCAAAAAGAGGGCAGCAGTTCCACCATCTTGGCTTCAATAAAATAACTAAAAAGTAGAGCCACTCTTTCGCTGCTTCCGGCCCCACTTATACTAGTTAATCTCCTCAAGTCATTTCACAAAGTTTGACCAGAGTAAGTTACGTATTGCTGGTTATCCTCTGATTCTGCTTCTTTCTCACCTGCACTACTTGGATAAGGTATGTGGGAGAAATCTCGTTAATCCATTCATTACTAATTGATGACGAGGCATTTGGCTACCTTAAGAGAGTCATAGTTACTCCCACCGCTTAATTCGCCAGTTGAATTTCTTCACTTGACATTCAGAGACCGGTGAAATCACATCATGGAGCATCCGGCAGGGACCATCGCAATGCTTTGTTTTAATTAAATACACGGATTCTTGTCCGCATTCAGCCTCGTAGTCGACTGCTCGACGCCCGGAAGGCCCCCGAAGATTGACTCCCCGGTTCTTCGTCCCGCCAGCGCTGGCTCCGCTTCGCCGCTGGGTAGCTCGAGCAGTCCGCCGACAATGACGGTTCGGACTGACCCCTGTGCTCTCGAGCTAATCCTTTTTCCGGGTTACGTATCCATTTTGTCACTTCCTTGCCTACATTGTTCCATCGACCGTAGGTCGCTTCACCTTGAGACCTGGATGCAGTACGACGACGGGCGCTGGCGCACTCATTCTCCGGATTTTCAAGGGTCAGCCGGGCGCACTGACATCATGCTGGGCGACGCATGGTGTTTTCTCCGTAATGCTGGATCCTACCTCCGGAAAGCTGCTTCTGTGGTGGCCGGCAAGGGCCGTTAAATGAAAGATAATCTTCTTCCCGAGGCCCACGACGCTTCCGGACTTAACGTTGCCACCAAGGCTTGCCGGCTCAGGAATTTTAACCCGATTCTTTTCAAGCCAAGCACAGGAGGCTTGCTTGACGCTTCTGCCTCTTTAGATCGACCAACCCATGCAAGTGCTGCTCACATGGAACCTTCCCTCTTCGGCCTTCAAAGTTCTCATTTGAATATTTGCTACTACCACCAAGATCCAGTGACCGACGGCCGCTTCCGGCTCAAGGCCTCGGTTTCAAGGGCGACCTCGCGCCTCCTACTCACCTGGCTCGCACTTGCCCCGGACGGCCGTCAGAGATAGGTCGCGCTTTAAGCGCCATCCATTTTCTTGGGCTATTGATCTGCAGTGAGTTGTTACACACCTTTAGCGGATTTCACTTCCATGACCACCGTCCCCGAATCGACCAACACCCTTTCAGGGTTCTAGGTTACGCCAATAATCATGAACCCGGCTTCCTGCTTCATCCCGCATCGCTGCTCGCTACCAAAATGGCCCACTTGAGCACTGATTCGCGGCGCTGCTCAACGAAGCAGCCGCTACCGTCTCTACCTATTTAAAGTTTGAGAATAAAGTCGAGGGTGCTATACCCTGATGCCTCTAATCATTGGCTTTACCCGACAGAACTGCTTTCCTGCTCCAGCCTATCCCCGAGGGAAACTTCTGAGGAACTAGCCTACTAGATTTGTGATTAGTCTTTCACCTATACCCAAGTCGATTTAACGATTTGCACGTCAAGATTGGCCTCCACCAGAGTTTCTCCTCCGCTTCCGCCAGCATAGTTCACCATCTTTCGGTCCCACATTGTGCATGCTCACACTCAACCCTTCTCAAGATCAAGGTACGGTCGCAATCCCAGGATCCGCCAATCAGCTTCCTCGCTTTACGGGTTTATCGCCCGCTGACTCGCACATGTCGTCATCTTGGTCCGTGTTTCAAGACGGCCGAATGGGGAGCCCGCAGTCGATGTCGAGCGCTGCAGGTACGCTGGCACGCCCGGAGGGCGCTGCCAGCCACGATCGCGCGCGACGACGCTCTGTTGTGCTTATCAAGGTCCCGGCTTGGGCCAGCCGCATCCAGATCGTCTTCGAAATGCGATCGGCTGATCGGCTCGCTGAAGATCCGACCGGGCGCATCGCCGCCCCCATCCGCTTCCGACAATTTCAAGCACTCTTGACTCTTTTCAAAGTCCTTTTTCATCTTTCTCACAGATTTGTTCACATCGGCCCTCGCCTCAGATTTAGCCTTTGGACGGAATTTACCGCCTGACTGGTGCATTCAAACAACCCGACTTTCGCAGACATTTGGCGCGACAGGGTCCGGCGCGACGGGCTCACTCTTCCGGCCTTCTTTCCAGGGACTTTGGGCCGTCCGCCGCTGAGGACGCTTTCAGATTATATCGACGCCGGGCGCCTGATTTTCAAGCCGGGTTTTCCCGCTCGCCATTGCTACTAAGGGAATCTCGGTAAGTTTTTTCCTCCGCTTTATTGATATGCGAAACTCAGCGGGTAATCCCGCTCGACTGGGTCGCGATATGGAAGGCCAGCTGAGCTTGTGGCTGCAGAGTCCCCACTGAGACTGGCTGGCGGAGCTCGAGAGGCTTTACCACCACCGATCGCCAAGCTTCGTCCGCCGAGGACTCATATTTCTAAGCCATGAAGCGGTCAGCGCATCGGGAGGTTAATCCGCCTCACCCCGAGGCCCCCGCTTTGGTTCGGGGGGGGCAACGATGCGTGACACCCAGCAGACGCGCCTAATGGCTTCGGGGCGCAATTGCTCAAAGACTCGATGGTTCACGGATTCTGCAATTCACACCAAGTATCGTGATTTCGCCACGCTCTTCATCGATGCGAGAGCCGAGATATCCGCTGCCGAGTCGCTTTTGGATACATGTGAAAGAGCGCCGCACCTTCGCCGCGCACTGCCTCCGGCACGGAGCGTGCTCTCGCGTTAGATTTCTGGCGCAGTCCGCCGGGTTCGAGCCAGCCGGGAGCGGACACGAGTCCTCTCCTCATGGCGGAAGGAGGAGCCATGACCGCTGCCCCCTCCCCGCCACGGTGATATCAACCGTTCGCGGTCGCTCGGCCGGGCAGGTTTCGACAATGATCCTTCCGCAGTTCACCACGGAAACCTTGTTACGATTCTCCTTCCTCTAAATGATAAGGTTCAGGATTCTCGCGACGTCAGCAGTAGCGTAACCGCCGCTGCCGCGATCCAACACTTCACCGACCATTCAATCCAGAGGAGCGACGGGCGTGTACAGTGGCGGGATAGTCAACGCGAAATGATGACTGCCATTAGGAATTCCTCGTCAAGACCAACAATTGCAATGATCTATCCCATCACGATGAAATTTCAAAGATTACCCGGCCCCGCCAAGGCTATAGACTCGCTGAATACATCACAGGCGGCCCGTAATATCTATGGCATCACAGACCGTTATTGCCTCAACTTCCTCGGCCTAAGCCATAGTCCCTCTAAGAAGTCACTATTGGGATACCTCCGATAGCTAGTTAGCAGTCGAGGTCTCGTCATAACTGACCAATTAACTGCATAAATCGCTTCCACCAACTAAGAACGCCATGCACCACCACCCATGTAATCAAGAAAGAGCTCTCATCAATCTCCATGTCCGACTGTAAGTTTCCCTGTTGAAGTCAATTGTCGCAGTGCTCCACTCCCCGGTGGTGCCCTTCCACATTCCTTTTAAGTTTCAGCTCTTACCATACTCCCTTTAACCCAAAGACTTTGATTTTCATAAGGTGCCAATGAGTCCTAAAAGTAACATCCGCATCCTCGGTCATCAAGCATGGTCAGACTAGATCATTCCGGATCGCTCGAGCCTCCAACTTCGCTCTTGATTAATGAAAACATCCTTGGCAATGCTTTCGCAGCTTGTTCGCCTTCATAAATCCAAGAATTTCACCTCCGACTATGAAATACGAATGCCCCGATCGCCCCTCGTTAATCATTACCCGATCCCGGCCAATGTATAGACCGAAATCCCATGATGTTATCCCATGCTAATGTATACAGCGTAGGTTTGCTTTGAGCACTTAATTTTTCAGTAACAATACGGTACGACTCCGCCATGCCGAGCATGATCGCCATAGGTAGGACGACGGGCGCACACCGCGAAAGTGACCGCCGACCCAACCCAAGGTCCAACTACGAGCTTTTTTAATCTAAATAACTTAAATATACGCTTATTGAGCTGGAATTACCGCATGGCCGGCACCAGACTTTGCCCTCCAATGGATCCTCGTTATGATTTAGATTGTACTATTCAATTACTGCACTATAGAGTCTTATTGTTATTTATTGTCACTACCTCGTGTCGATTGGTAATTTGCACGCGCGCTTTTTCCTTGGATGTAGCTGCCAGTTCCTCCTCTCTAATCAACCCCACTCCTCCACCCGTCACCACCATGGTAGGCCTCTTCATCCTACCATCGAAAGTTGATAGGCAGAAATTTGACGATGCGTCCGCCGCACGGTGGCCTTTGGCGATCCGTCGAAAGTTATCATGAATCATCGTATAATGGCGAGCCCGCCTTTTATCTAATAAATGCATCCCTTCCAAAAGTCGGGTTTGGTGCACGTATTAGCTCTAGAATTACCACAGTTATCCGAAAGCAAAATACCATCAAACAAACTATAATCGACGAATGAGCCATTCGCAGCTTCACCCTCAATTAGTTCATACTACACATGCATGGCTTAATCTTTCGAGACAAGCATATGACTACATCGGGGATCAACTGTAGCATTCTTCCGACGCCGGCCTCGCAGATGACCCATCTTCACGTGGTCTCTGCTCGGCCTCACGGCCGGGCCAACACGGGCGGTCGTCATACAAGAGACGATAGCTTGGACGATCGAGGCCGAGACCTCACGGCCCATGCACAGCATTCCGCATCCGAGAGAACGGGCAGAGACTTTCAGGGCCAAGGCGCTGCCAGCCGAGGCACGCCAGAACACGGAAGTTACCGGCCCACCCTACACCCGGAAGGGCACAAGGCGGACGGGAAAACCGAAACCAGCAATTCCTTTTGTTGGTAAGCAACACAGATACCGAACGAATCAAGGCAACAGCTGCGCTTTGGGAAAGATTGAAGCGATGGCCTTCGCAGTTCGCACGAGCACGGAGCCTGCCCGACGGACGCCTCCAATCACCACTCACACGCTTCTGCTTCACTTGGCTACTTTTGCCGAAAGGCCCCGCGATGTTCAAGCATTTGCCTTGCCCACGGAAACACCAAGCAAGGCCAAGCCAGCACCGCCGGACGCGAAAAGCAAAGCACACATTTATTTTTTTCCGAAAATAGGTCGCCGAATGTCGCGAATGACGCCGAGCGAAGCTCGACGCTATCATGACGGACATCCCAAAACCCAATTAAGGCCGAAGGCAGCAAGGCTAACACCAACAAAGGCCGGGCACCCACCACCCTAGGCACCTCTCATCCCTTTACCCCTAAAGAGGTCTTAGAACAATTTTTGACCTAGCAGAATAGACACCTAATACTGAAATGACCCCACCCCAAAAAAAAAAATATATTGAATTTTGGTCTGATTTTTGCATCATGGTCAAGAAAAATACGAAGAATTTTTCAAGGAAAGAGAAAAAAATTGAGTGGCAAAAGAGGTATTTTAGTCGATCGGCACGCAGATTGCCATTTCGCGACAGCTAACCTCCTTCAGGCGAAAATGACCAGCGGAAGCGCGCAGCCAGCGCCAGCGCCAAGGCAAAATCGCTGCAGCACCAGCGCAGCCAGCTGCCCATCACGCTGGCACCATCGCTGCAGCCAGCGCGACAAGGCTACCATCACGCAACCAGCGCGATAGCGAAGCGGCACCATCGCTGCGAGTTAGCGAGATTAAGCGCTGCACCATCGCGCTGCTGCACCATCGCCAGCCAGCGCTGACATGGCACCATCTCCCGCAATCAGCGCGGAGAAGCGAAGCGTACCATCGCTGCACCAAGCATGACAGCGCTGCACCATCGCTACGCAGTTAGCGAGATTGCCGCTGCACCATCGCGCCTTCAGCGCTGGGCACCATCGCGGCACCATCGCCGATAGCCAGCGCGATCGCCGCTGCACCATCTCCCGCAACCAGCGCCGACAGCGCTGCACCATCGCTGCCGCAGTTAGCGAGATTGCGCTGCTGGCACCATCGCCAGCAAACCACCACAGCGCCGCAGCAACCACCACAGCGCTGGCACCTCGCGCAGAGCCAGCAAGATCGCGGCTGCACCATCTCCCGCAACCAGCGCGAGAAGCGGCAACATCGCGCTACCATGCGCGACAGCGCTGCACCATCGCCGCAGTTAGCGTAGATTGCCGCTGCACCATCGCTGCGCAGCAGCGCCCCAGCGCTGGCACCATCGCTACGCAGCCAGCGCGTTGCGCGCTGCACCATCTTCCCGCAACCAGCGCGATAGCGAAGCGGCACCATCGCGCAGTAAGCGCGTTAAGGCACCATCACATGCAGCAGCGCGCAAGCGCGCTGCACCATCGCGCTGCAGTTAGCGAGATTGCGCGGCACCATTGCGCGCAGCAGCGCTGCGCGCGCACCATCGCGCAGCCAGCGCGATCGCTGCTGCACCATCTCCCGCAACCAGCGCTGAGAAGCGAAGCGGCACCATCTCCCGAACCAACGCTGGCGCCGAGGCTGCCCACGCCGCTGCAAGGAAGCCAACTCTGCGCGCGAGGCTGCCCATTTCCGAGTAAGGCATGCTTCACCCACTCGCAAGGAAGGCAGCGAACTCGCGGCGAGGGATGAGCCCAGCCTCGCGTGCGCAGCGCACGCGAGCTGAAGGATACGTAACGCGCTGCTGCGCATGCACCGGCACCGGGCAAACCGCCTTATGCTGAGAGGCATAGCGCGCGGTCGCGAGCAAGGCAAACTGCGACGCCGAGCGAGGCAGCGCGCGCCGCCACCAAGGCCCGCAGAGCCCACGCCGAAGCGAGGCAAGGCTTGGCGCATGTGCCCCCACTCGCTGCAGCAGCGCAGGCGAGGCAAGCTGCCCACGATCGCTGGGCAGGCAGCGGCTATGAAAGCAGGCACTATCTCGCTCGCACGGCACGGGCACGACAGCACCTCGCTGGGCAGGTCATGGCCGCTGGGCTGGGCGCGCGAGGGTGCGCGATGCGCCGCAAGGATGCCAATGCTGGAGCGAGGCAAGGCTTCCTTCCGCTGGAAGTGGCTATGTCCTTCCGGCTGCACTGTTCCATGGGGGGCCGGATGGTAATTAGCCTCCGGCTATGCGAGAAACCACTATGGGCAGCGGACCGACGCGGCTTTTGAAGGCCTAGATTTTTGGCGCTGGACGCGAGAACACTTAGATGGCGGGCTTAGGAACAATTTTTTTTGGCACTGGAAAAACAGTTTTAAAATCGCCCAAAATGGAGAAACCGACACAAAAACTCGTAAGATATGCAAACGCACCTAATGGGCTGAAATTTAGAGGCGCCGATATCGACCTGAATTATCTGATGGACCAAAAGTGGTGGAAATTATGCCGAGCTCGGGGTCCTAAAATTTAAAATGGCCAAAACCGTGGCCATTTTGAGCACGGATTTTGCCCAAATTTCGCTGCTGGGCAGGGATTTCAATGGCATTTTAGATATGCGCTTGTTAACCGAGGAGACGGAAGTCTATTCCGAGGTCCTGATCTCGCTTATGGCGCCAGTTAATCAAGGGGACCCATTTTTACTTAAAGGGCCAAAATTTATGCTGGGCGTGGATTTGTGGCTGGTATTGTCGATGTTGGAGTTAGCCACAGGAGAAAAACGGAAGCCAAATTTCTCCTTTCAGGCTAGCCACTTAGATTTTGCCGAGAGTTAGCCTCATGAAAAACACAAGTCCGCCCGAGGTTCGAAGTTAGCTCTCCTTTCGAGCCATCACACAAGTCTTTGCTGCAGTTAGCCTCATGAAAGGAGAGTGTGCTGCCTTTGTGCCAGCCACTTAGATATTTCCAGAGTTAGCCTCGTGAAAAACACAAGTCCACCCGATCTCATGCAGGCGCCTGCAGGGGCTAACCTCCGACGGGTTCCGAACAAGAGAAGACGGTGCATGAGGAGGAGGGATTAACTGAGCGACGAGGGCTGAATCTCGCGGATCGTGCAGCAAGGCCACTCTGCCACTTACACCCCGTCACAGATTTAAGTCAGCCCGCAGCGATTCTACCACGCCGATGGGAATTACGATTCATATGCCGCCATGCCCTTTCCGCCGCTGGGCTTGGCCTACGACACGTGCCTCGGGGACCGGAGGTCCTTTACATGGCGATGACGCTTCTAGCCCGATTCTCGACTTTTAGAGGCGTCACCATAATCCAAATAAGATTTAGCTTCATACATCGCTTTTCAAACCAAGCGCGATGACCTATTGTGCGAATCAACTGTTCCTCTCGTACTATGTTGAATTACTATTACGACGCTAGCCATCGTGGGTAAACTAACTCGCCTCTTACGACCTGCCTAAACTCACTCACGCTCCCTATCGGTGGTGAACAATCCAACACTTGGTGAATTTCGCTTCACAATGATAGAAGAGCTTACATCGGGCGATCAAAAGCAACGTCATTATGAACGCTATGGCTGCCATGCCGCTTATCCCCGTGGTAACTTTTTCGACACCTCTAGCTTCAAATTCAAGGTCTAAAGGATCGATAGGCCACGCTTTCACTGGTTCAGATTCGATTGAAAATCAGAATCAAACGAAGCTTTTACCCTTTTGCTCCACACTTAGATTGCTCGTTGAGCTCATCTTAGACACCCTGCGATCTTTTAACAGATGCCTCACCCAAACTCCCCACCGACAATGTCTTCCGCCGATCGGCCTCGTGAGGGGCCTTGTCCAAAAAGAGGGCAAGGCCCATTCATCTTTTCTAATAAGTAAAATAACGCAAAAGTAGTAGTTTCGCCAAGCTTCCGGCCCCACTTATACTACACCTCTCAAGTCATTTCACAAAGTCGGACTAGAGTCAAGCTCAACAGGTCTTCTTTCCTCACGATTCTCCGCCAAGCCCGCCCTCGGTCGTGGTTTCACCGGATAAGAGACGTGACAAGGGAATCTTGTTAATCCATTCATGCGCCACTAATTAGGATGATTTGGCTACCTTAAGAGAGTCATAGTTACTCCCGCCACTCCGCTGGTTGAATTTCTTCACTTTGACATCTGTGAAAGCATGGGCAGAAATCACATTGCGAGCATCCGCAGGGACCATCGCAATGCTTTGTTTTAATTAAATACCGGATTCCTTGTCCGCATTTTACCAGTCGACTGCTCGACGCCCGGAAGGCCCCCTAAAGGACTGCTCCGTCCTTCGGCCGGCAAGACGTTGGCGCATCGCCATGGCCTCGAGTAGTCACGACAAATGACGGTGGATCGGACCCCGTGCCCCTCAGAGCCAATCCTTCCGGTTACTTGGATCCATTTTGTCGACTTTCCTTGCCTACATTGTTCCATCGACTGCAGGTCGCTTCACCTTGGAGACTGACGAGTACGATCGCGGCGGCACTCGGTCCCTCCTGATTTTCGCCGGGCGCACTGACACCGCGACGTATGGTGCTTCTTCCGCCATTGGACCTACCTCCGAGCTGCTTCTGTGGTGGGCAGGCCGTGTAAACAAAAAGATAATCCTTCCCCGAGGCCCCCGCCGACGCCTCCTGGACTTCCCTAATCGCTGCCACCGCCAAGGTCTCCTGCCTCAGAATTTTAACCCGATTCCTCAAGCTCAGGCCAGAGCGCTTGCCGGACGGCTTCTGCCTCTAGATCGACTAACCCATGTGCAAGTGCTGCACATGGAACCTTCGGCCTTCACTTTCAAAGTTCTATTTGAATATTTGGTTACCACTCATCCAGATCTGACGGCCGCCTCCGGCCAAGCTCATACCGGTTTTATATGGGCATCAGCGGCCTCTACTCATCTGCTCGCACTTGCCCCTACGGGACGGTCGGGTAGTAGGTCACAAGCTGTCAACAAGGCCATCCATTTTTCGGGGAGTTGATTCAGCAGTGAGTTGTTACACACTCAGCGGATTTCGATTTCCATGACCACCGCCCCAGCCGTTTTAATTCGACCAACACCCTTTGCTGGTTCTAGGTTACCAGCCACAGAATCTCGGCTCGTCATCCCAGACGCCAGCTCGCTACCAAAATGGCCCACTGAGCACTGATCTCTGGCGCTGCTCAACGGCAACAAGGCCATCTCCCTCACCTATTTAAAGTTTGAGAATAGTCGAGGGCGTTATGCCTCTGTAATCATTGGCTTTTACCCGATAGAACTGCTTCGCTCCCATCCCGAGGAAACTTCTGAGGAACTGCCTACTAGACGGTTCGATTAGTCTTTTCCGCCTTATACCCAAGTCGACGAACGATTTGGTATCGTCAGACGGCTGCGGGCCTCCACCGTAGTTTCTCGCTCACCGCCGCATAGTTCACCATCTTTCGTCCCACAGCATGCTCACACTCAACCTTCGAAGATCAAATGACGGCGGTGCTACATCATGAGGCGGACCGTCAATCCAACCCAAGGTCCAACTACGAGCTTTTTAACTGCAATAACTTAAATATACGCTATCGAGCTGAATTACCGTCATTGCACCATTTGCCCTCCAATGGATCCTCGCAGGGATTTCTAGATTGTACTCATTCCAATTACCAGACTCATGAGCTTGATGTTATTTATTGTCACTACCTCTGTCGATTGGGTAATTTGCGCTACACCGCTTTTCCTTGGATGTGGTAGCCGCTTCGTGCTCCCTCTCTGAATCAACCCTAATTCTCCGTCACACCGTCACCACCATGAAATAGGCCTCTATCCTACCATCGAAAAGTTGATAGGTTAAATTGAATGACGATGCGTCACGCAAGACGGCCTTGGCGATCCGTCGAAGTTATCATGAATCATCGTAGCAGTAAACGGGCGAGCCCGCTGGCCGACCTTTTATCTAATAAATGCATCCCTTCCAAAAGTCGGGTTTGCACGATAGGCTCTAGAATTACTACGGGTGCTATCCGAAAAGATACCATCAAACAAACTATAATCGATTAATGAGCCATCGCAGCTTTCACAATCAATTAGTTCATACTTACATGCATGGCTTAATTCGAGACAAGCATATGACCATCGGCGGATCAACTGTAGTATTCTTCCCGACGCCGGCTACCGATGACCCATCTCACGTGGTCCCTGCTCGGCCTCGGCCGGTCGCCAACACGCAAAGTGCGGCGGGTCGTCGTCATACAGAGACGATAAAGCGGTAGCTTTGACGACGAGGCCGAGACCTCACGCCCATGCACAAAGATTCCGCGATCCGAGAGAACGCGGCAGAGACTTCGCCAAGGCTGCTGCCCGAAAGCGCCAGGCACGCCAGAACACGGAAGTTGCCTCGCTCCACCCCACACCCTAAGGGCACAAGGCGACGGGAAAACTGAACCAGTACCGCTTAAGCAACAGATACCGAACGAACCTCAAGGCAACAAGGCTAGAAAGATCGCGGATGGCTTTCGAAAGGCTTCGTGCATCAGCACGGAGCTCGCCTGACGGACGCCTCAATCACCACTTCACACGCCTTCGCCGCTCACTTTACACGGCTTTTGCCGAAGGCCCCGCATGCCAAGCATTTGCCGTTGCCCACTTGAACACCAAGCAAGGCTAAGCCAGCTGACGCTAAAAAGCAGCACATTTATTTTTTTCCAAAATAGGTCGCCGGAATGTCGCCGAATGACGGGAGCGAGCTCGACGTACATTATGCGACACATCCTAAAACCTAAGCACCAAGGCCGAGCAAGAAGGCTAACACCAACAAAGGCGGGCACCCACCACCCGATTCTAGGCACCTCTCATCCCCACTTTCCCTAAAGAGGTCTTAGAACAATTTTTGACCTAGCGAATAGACACCTCCTAATACTGAGCCGACCCCACCCCCAAAAAAAAAAAAAAAATATATTGAATTTTGGTCTGATTTTTGCATCATGGTCAAGAAAATATGAAGAATTTTTCAAAGAGAAAAAAATTGAGTGGCAAAAGAGGTATTTTTAGTCGATCGCAGATCAGGTGCCATTTCCGCAGCTAACCTCCCTTCAGGCGAAATGACCAGCGGAAGCGCTGCAGCCAGCGCCAGCGCGCTGCAAATCAAGCTGCAGCACCAGCGCTGCCACGCTCCATCACGCTGCACCATCACAGCAGCCAGCGCGATCGCTGGCACCATCACCCGCAACCAGCGGATAAGCGAAGCGGCACCATCGCAGCAGTTAGCGAGATTAAGCTGCACCATCGCGCGCCCAGCGCCGCGCACCATCGCTGCGAGCCAGCGCGACATGCTGCACCATCTCCCGCAACCAGCGCTGAGCGAAGCGGTACCATCACAGCACTACAGCATGACAGCGCGCACCATCGCTGTTAGCGAGATTAAGCGCTGCACCATCGCTACTTCAGCGCACCATCGCTACGCACCATCGCTATAGCCAGCGCGATCACAAGCTGCACCATCTCCGCAACCAGCGCCGACAGCGCTGGCACCATCGCTACAAGCAGTTAGCGAGATTGCGCACGCACCATCGCTGCGCAGCAACCACCACAGCGCCGCAGCAACCACCACAGCTGCTGCACCCTCACAGAGCCAGCAAGATCGCTGCACCATCTCCGCAACCAGCGAGATAGCGAAGCGCAACATCGCTACGCACCATAAGCGCCGACAGCGCTGGCACCATCGCTGCCGCAGTTAGCGAGATTGCTGCACCATCGCTACAGCAAAGCGCCCAGCTGCCGCACCATCGCCGCAGCCAGCGCTGTTGCCATGCACCATCTCCCGCAACCAGCGCCGAGCAAGCGCACCATCGGCAGTAAGCGCCGTTGCTGGCACCATCGCTACAGCAGCAAAGCGCGCAAGCGCTGCACCATCGCTGAAGTTAGCGAGATTGCGCTGGGCACCATTGCGCAGCAAGCGCTTCTGCGCTGCACCATCACGCAGCCAGCGCTGACATGGCACCATCTCCCGCAACCAGCGCTGACAGCGAAGCGGCACCATCTCCGCAACCAACGCTGGCGCGAGGCGCCCACGCCGCGCCGCAAGGAAGCCAACTCTGCGCCGAGGCTGCCCATTTCGAGTAAGGCATGCTTCACCCACTGCAAGGAAGGCAGCGCGAACTCGCGGCGATGTTTCAGCCTCGCGTTCGCAGCGCACGCGAGCTTGAAGGATACGAACGCTGCTGCATGCACTGCACTCGCGCCGCAAACCGCTTATGCCGGAGAGGCATGTAGCGCGGTCGCGCAAGGCAACCGCCGACGCCGAAGCGAAAGGCAGCGCCGCCACCAAGGCCCGCAGCCCACGCCGAAGCGAAAGGCTTGCGCGCTGCATGCAGCCCCACTGCGCGCAGCAGCGCAGGCAAGCTGCCCACGATCGGGCAGGCAGCGCCATGAAAGCAGCAGGCACTGCTGCTCGCACGGGCACTCGCTGGGCACGCACAGCACCTCGCGAGGCAGGCCAAGCTGGCTGGGCGCAGGCGACGCTGGCGCGCAAGGATGCCAATGTTGAGCGAGGCTTCCTTCCGCGGAAGTGGCTATGTCCTTCCGGCGCATCGCTTGTTCCATGGGGCCGGATGCTCGCGAAAACCACTATGGGCAGCGGACAAGCCGTGGTTTGAAGGCCTAGATTTTTTGGACGCAGAACACGATGGCGGGCTTAGGGAACAATTTTTGGTCCGGAAAACAGTTTTAAAAATCGTCCAAAATGGAGAAACCGGACACAAAAACTCAGAAGATATGCAAACCACCGAATGGGCTGAAATTTTAGGAGGCGCCAGATATCGACCTGAATTATCTGATGGACCAAAAGTGGTGGAAATTATGTCGAGTCGGTCCCAAAATTTAAAATGGCCAAAACCGTGGCCATTTTGAGCACACGATTTTGCCCAAATTTCGCTGGGCCAGGGGATTTCGCATTTTAGATATAAAAGTGCTTGTTAACCGCCGAGGAGACGGAAGTCTATTCCGAGGTCCGGATCTCGCTTTATGGCCCATCAACGCCAGGGGACCCATTTTTCGCCAAAATTTATGCTGGGCGGGGATTTGTGGTATTGTCGATGTTAGGGAGTTAGCCACAGGAGAAAACGGAAGCCAAATTTCTCCTTTGGCCACTTAGATTTTGCCGAGTTAGTTACCTCATGAAAACACAAGTCCGCCCGAGGTTCGAGTTAGCCTCCTTTCTGAGCCATCACACAAGTCTTTGTGCCGAAAGTTAGCCTCATGAAAAGGAGAGTGTGCTGCCTTGTGCCAGCCACTTAGATATTTCCGAGAGTTAGCCTCGTGAAAACACAAGTCCACTCCGATCTCGGGCACGCAGGGGCTAACCTCCGACGGGTTCCGGAACAAGATAAGACGGTGAGGAGGGGAGGGATTTAATCTGAGCGACGAGGGCTGAATCTCGCGATCGTGGCAAGGCCACTCGCCACTTACAATACCCCGTCACAGATGTCGCCGCAAAGGATTCTACCACGCCGATGGAATTACGATTCATATGGCCGCCATGCCTTCCGCCGGGGCTTGGCCCACGACACGCCTCTCGGGACCGGAGGTCCCCATCAAGGGTCGGCAACGGCGGGCGACGCCGCTTCCAGCCCGGATTCTCGACTTTCAGAGGCTTCCATAATCCAACAAGACGGTAGCTTCACACGGGTTTTTCAACCAAGCGATGACCAATTGTGCGAATCAACGGTTCCTCTCGTTACAGGTTGAATTACTATTACGACGCAGCCATCGAGGGTAAACTAACCCGTCCTCACGACGGTCTAAACCCAAATTTCACGCTCCCTATCAGGTGAACAATCCAACACTTGGTGAATTTCGCTTCACAATGATAGGAAGAGCCACATCAAGGATCAAAAGCAACGCCGCTATGAACGCTGCCACAAGCCGCTTATCCTCGGTAACTTTTTCTCGACACCTCTAGCTTCAAATTCAAGGTCTAAAGGATCGAGAGGCCACGCTCAGATTCGCATCGAAAATCGAATCAAACGAGCTACCCTTTGTTCCACACGAGATTGCTCTCGTTGAGCTCATCTTAGACACCTGCTATCTTTAATGATGTGCCGCCTACCAAACTCCCCACCGACAATGTCTTTCCGCTTTGATCGCCCCGAGGGGGCCTTGGTCCAAAAAGAGGGCGTTCTCCCCCGATTCACGGAATAAGTAAAATAACGCAAAGTAGCACTGCTTCCGCCCCACTTATACTACACCTCTCAAGTCATTTCACAGTCGACTAGAGTCAAGCTCAACAGGTCTTCTTTTCCTCACGATTCTCGCCAAGCCTGCTCCTTGGCCGGTTTCGCCGGATAGTAGATGTGGACAATCTCATCCATTCATGCCGCCACTAATTAGATGACGAGGCATTTGGCTACCTTAAGAGAGTCATAGTTACTCCCGCCACTCCGCTGGTTGAATTTCTTCACTTTGACATTCGTGCATCAGTAAATCACATTGCGTGAGATCCGCAGGACCATCGCAATGCTTTTGTTTTAATTAAACAATGGATTCTTGTCCGCATTCAGTCGACTCGACGCCTGGAAGGCCCCGAGGACCGTTTCCTGCCCGTCTCGCCAAGACGCTGGCGATTCGCCATGGCAGCTCGAGCAGTCCGCCGACAGCCGACGGGTTCGGATCGACCCCGTGCTCACCCTCGAGCTAATCCTTTTCCGGTTACGGATCCATTTTGCCGACTTCCTTGCCTACATTGTTCCATCGACCAGGTCGTTTCACCTTGGAGACCTGATGCGAGTACGACCGGCGCTGGCGGCACTCGGTCCTCCGGATTTTCGGGTCACGGACTGACACCGCTGACGGCAGTTTCTTCCGCCGCTGACCCTACCTCCTGAGCTGCTTCTGTGGTGGCAGGCCGTTAACAGTAAAAGATAATCCTTCCCGAGGCCCCGCCGACGCCTCCTGGACTTCTAACGCTTGCCAGCCAAGGTTCCGCTCAGTGAATTTTAACCATTCTCAAGCTCACAGGAGCTTGTCGGACGCTTCCCCGCCTCTTAGATCGACTAACCCATGTGCAAGTGCCGCTCACATGGAACCTTTCCCTTCGCCTTCAAAGTTCTCATTTGAATATTTACATACCACCAAGATCTGCACCGACGGCCGCCCGCTTCAAGGCTTTTATGGGCGACCGCCACTCCCACTCATCGGGCACTTGCCCCGACGGGTCAGAGTAGGTCGCGCTTAAGCGCCCATCCATTTTCGGGCTAGTTGATTCGGCAGGTGAGTTGTTACACACTCCTCAGCGATTTCACTTCCATGACCACCGCCCCGCTGTTAATCGACCAACACCCTTTGGGTTCTAGGTTACGCTGGGCACAGTAATCGGCTTCATCCCAAGACGCTGCTTACTCAAAATGGCCCACTTGAGCACTCGATTCGGGCGCTGCTCAACGAAGCAGCCGCCCTACCTATTTAAAGTTTGAGAATAGTCGAGGGCGCGATGCCTCTAATCATTGGCTTTACCCGACAGAACTCGCTTCGGCTCCAGCCATCCCGAGGGAAACTTCGAGGAACCAGCCTACTAGACGGTTCGATTAGTGTTTGGCCCCTTTACCCAAGTCGACGAACGATTTGCATCGTCAAGATCGCTGGCCTCCACCAGTTTCTCTCGTCACCGCCAGCATAGTTCACCATCTTTCGTCCCGATGCATGCTCACACTGAACCCTTCTCAAGATCAAGGTCGGTCGGTGCACCCGCGATCCCGCCAATCAGCTTCCTTTTACGGGTTTATCGCCCGCTGACTCGCACACATGTCGACTCCTTGGTCCGTGTTTCAAGACGCCGAATGGGAGCCCGCGATGCCGGAGCGCGCAGTACGCTGGCACGCCCGAGGGCGCGCTGCCAGCCACGATCGCGCGACGACGCCTCCAGGCTTATCAAGGCTCCGGCCAGCCGCAATCCGCATCGGTCCGCTTCGAAGGATCGGCGGATCGCTCTCGCTGCTCAGATCCGACCGGGCGCATCGCCGCCCCCATCCGCTTCCTCCCGACAATTTCAAGCACTTTGACTCTCTTTCAAAGTCCTTTTCATCTTTCCTCATGGTATTTGTTTGCTATCGGTCTTCGCCAGATTTAGCCTTTGACGGAATTTACCGCCGATTTGGCTGCATTCCCAAACAACCCGACTCAGACAGCGACAGGGTCCGGCGCGACGGGTTTCACCCTTCTCCGCCGCCTTTCCAGGGATTCTGGGCCCGTCCGCTGAGGACGCTTCTCCAGATTACACTGGACGCCGGGCGCCTTTTTAAGCCGGGCTTCCTTCGCCATTGCTACTAAGGGAATCCTGTAAGTTTTTTCCTCCGCTTATTGATATGTTAAACTCAGCGTAATCCCGCCGACTGGGTCGCGATAAGGCTATGCTGAGCTTCAGGTCAGAGTCCCCACTGGAGACCGGGCGCGTGAGCTCGAGAGGCTTTTGTTTCACCACCGACGCCGCGGCTTCGGTCGCCGAGGACTCATATTTGGGCCAACCGCGAAGCGGTCAGCGCACGGGAGGTTAATTCCGCCTGCACTTCGAGGCCCCCGCCTTTGGGGGTGGGGGGGCAACGGCGCGTGACACCCAGCAGACGTGCCTCGCCTAATGGCTTGGGGCGCAACTTATGCGTCAAAGACTCGATGGTTCACGGATTCTGCAATTCACACCAAGTATCGATTTCGCCACGCTTCTTCATCGGCGCGAGCCGAGATATCCGCTGTCGAGTCGCTGGATACATGTGAAAGAAGGCGCCGCACTTCGCCGGGCGCACTGCCGGGCCGCGAGCGTGTTTCGTTAGATTTCGGCGCAGTCCGCGCCGGGTTCGCGCCAGCCGAGCGGACGAGTCCTCTCCTCAAGCGGGAAGCGAGGAGCGCCTGCGGACGCCCCTCCCGCCGCCGGTGATATCAACTGGTTCATGGGTCGCTCAGGTTTTCGACAATGATCCTTCCGCAGGTTCACCCACGGAAACCTTGTTACGACTTCTCCTTCCTCTAAATGATAAGGTTCGTGGACTTCGCGACGTCCGCAGTAGCGAACCGCCGCCGCCGATCCGAACACTTCACCGACCATTCAATCGGTAGAGCGACGGGCGGTGTACAAAGGGCAGATTTAGTCAACGCGAGCTGATGACTCGCTACTAGGAATTCCTCGAAGACCAACAATTGCAATGATCTATCCCCATCACGATGAAATTTCAAAGATTACCCGCCTGCCAAGGCTATAGACTCGCTGAATACATCAGCAGAAGCGCCCAGTAACATCTAAGGGCATCACAGACCTGTTATTGCCTCAAACTTCCTTGGCCGCCATAGTCCTCTAAGAAGTTGGCCACGGAGGGATACCTCCGATAGCTAGTTAGCAGGCCGAGGTCTCGCTAACGGAATTAACCAGACAAATCGCCCACCAACTAAGAACGGCCATGCACCACCACCCA
The DNA here is from genome assembly GCA_030448925.1 of Citrus cavaleriei. Lineage (NCBI taxonomy): Eukaryota > Viridiplantae > Streptophyta > Magnoliopsida > Sapindales > Rutaceae > Citrus > Citrus cavaleriei. The sequence continues at coordinate 18,330 of JAUJEN010000267.1, forward strand.
TAGAATCAAGAAAGAGCTCTCACCAATCCTTACTATGTCTGACTCGTAAGTTTCCTGTTGAGTCAATTGTTCGCAGGCTCCACTCCCGGTGGTGCCCTTCCACACCTTTAAGTTTCAGCCTTGCACCATACTCCCCCGAACCCAAAGACTTTGATTTCTCATAAGGTGCCGCCGAGTCCTAAAAGTAACATCCGCCGATCCCCGGTCGGCATCGCTTATGGTCGAGACTAGACGGTATCTCGATCGCCTTCGAGCCCCAACTTCGCTCTTGATTAATGAAAACATCCTTGGCAATGCTTTCAGCTTGTTCGCCTTCATAAATCCAAGAATTTCACCGACTATGAAATACGAATGCCCCGACCGTCCCCGTTAATCATTACTCCGATCCCAAGGCCAAAGTATAGGACCGAAATCCTATGATGTTATCCCATGCTAATGTATACAGAGCGTAGGCTTGCTTTGAGCACTCTAATTTCTTCAGTAAATAGCGGTGGCACGACCCGCCGCTTAAGGCCAGAGCGCATCGCCGCAGAGGGACGAGACGGTGCACACCGCGAGGCGGACCGCCGACCCAACCCAAGGTCCAACTACGAGCTTTTTAACTGCAATAACTTAAATATACGCTTATTGAGCTGGAATTATCATGCCGGGCACCGCATTTGCCTCCAATGGATCCTCGTTATGGATTTAGATTGTACTATTCCAATTACTGCACTCATAGAGCCCCAGATTGTTATTTATTGTCACTACCTCCCCGTGTCGATTGGGTAATTTGCGCCGCCTTCCTTGATGTGGTAGCTGCTTTCAGTGCTCCCTCCGGAATCGAACCCTAATTCTCCGTCACCCGTCACCACCATGGTAGGCCTCATCCTACCATCGAAAGTTGATAGGGCAGAAATTTGAATGATGCGTCACGCACGGTGGCCTTACGATCCGTCGAGTTATCATGAATCATCGAGCAACGGGCAGCCCGCTACCTTTTATCTAATAAATGCATCCTTCCAAAAGTCGGGTTTGCACGATAGCTCTAGAATTACTACGGTTATCCGAAAGTAGCAAATACCATCAAACAAACTATAATCGATTTAATGAGCCATTCGCAGCTTTCACAATTAGTTCATACTTACACATGCATGGCTTAATTTTGAGACAAGCATATGACTACCGGCAGGATCAACCAGGTAGCATTCTTCCCGACGCCGGGCGCTCAAGATGACCCATCCTCACGTGGCTGCTCGGGGCCTCAGGTCGGGCCAACACGGGTGCGGGCGGTCGTCATACAAGAGACGATGCGTAGCTTGACGATCGAGGCCGAGACCTCACGCCCATGCACAGCATTCCGCGATCCGAGAGAACGGGCAGAGACTTCAGGGGCCAAGGCGTGCTGTTGCCTGAGCGCGAGGCACGCCAGAACACGGAAGCCGCGGCCCACCCCACACCCGGGGGCACAAGGCGGACGGGAAAACCGAAACCAGCAATTCCGCTTTTGTTGGTAAGCAACACAGATACCGAACGAACCTCAAGGCAACAGCTGCGCTTGGGGAAAGATCGAAGCGATGGCCTTCGAAAGCAGTTCGGCACGAGCACGGAGCCTGCCTGACGGACGCCTCCAATCACCACTCACACGCCTGTTGCTCATTTTGCCTTGCCGAAAGGCCCCGCATGCCCGGGCAAGCATTTGCCGGGTCTACGGAAACACCAAGCAAGGCCAAGCCAGCACCGTGGACGCGAAAAGCAGCACACATTTATTTTTTTCCGAAAACAGGTCGCTGAATGTCGCTGAATGACGCCGGAGCGAGCTCGACGGCGACATTGCGACGGACATCCCAAAACCTAAGCACCAAGGCCGAGCAGCAAGGCTAACACTAACAAAGGCCGGGCACCCACCACCCACCTAGGCACCTCTCATCCCTTACCCCCTAAAGAGGTCTTTAGAACAATTTTTGACCTAGCAGCAATAGACACCCCAATACTTGAGCTGACCCCACCCCAAAAAAAAAAATATATTGAATTTTGGTCTGATTTTTGCATCATGGTCAAGAAAATATGAAGAATTTTTCGCGAAAGAGAAAAAAATTGGAGTGGCAAAAGAGGTATTTTTAGCCGCATCGGCATCGCAGATTGGCAGGCCATTTCCGCACAGCTAACCTCCCTTCGTGCGAGAAATGACCAGCGGAAGCGCGCAGCAAGCGTGCCAGCGCTCGGAAAAATCGCTCAGCACCAGCGCGCCACCGCGCGGCTCCATCCCTCGGCACCATCTCGCGCACCCAGCGCGATCGCGCGCGGCACCAAAAACCGCAACCACCGCGATAGCGAGCGGCACCATCGCGCGCAGTTAGCGAGATTAAGCGCGCACCATCGCGCCCCAGCGCGCGGCACCATCGCGCGCAGCCATCGCGACCGCGCGCACCATCTCCCGCAACCAGCGCGATAGCGAGCGGAACCATAGCGCGCACTAAGCATGACAGCGCGCGCACCATCGCGCGCAGTTAGCGAGATTAAGCGCACCATCGCGCCCCAGCGCGCCCCAGCGCGCGGCACCATCGCGCATAGCCAGCGCGATCGCGCGCGGCACCATCTCCCGCAACCAGCGCGACAGCGCGCGGCACCATCGCGCGCAGTTAGCGAGATTGCGCGCGGCACCATCGCGCGCAGCAACCACCACAGCGCGCAGCAACCACCACAGCGCGCGGCACCCTCGCGCGCAGCCAGCAAGATCGCGCGCGGCACCATCTCCCGCAACCAGCGCGATAGCGAGCGGCAACATCGCGCGCACCATGCGCGACAGCGCGCGGCACCATCGCGCGCAGTTAGCGAGATTAAGCGCGGCACCATCGCGCGCAGCAAGCGCGGCACCATCGCGCGCAGCCAGCGCGTTCGCGCGCGGCACCATCTCCCGCAACCAGCGCGATAGCGAGCGGCACCATCGCGAGCAGCAAGCGCGCAAGCGCGCGGCACCATCGCGCGCAGCAGCGCGCAAGCGCGCGCACCATCGCGCAGTTAGCGAGATTGCGCACCATTGCGCGCAGCAAGCGCCCGCGCGCACCATCGCGCGCAGCCAGCGCGATCGCGCGCGGCAACATCTCCCGCGACCGGCGCGAAAGCTAGCCGCACCAACACCCCAAACCAACGCTGGCGCGCGAGGCTGCCCACGCTCGCGCGGCCAGGAGGCCAGCGCGTGCGCGCGGGGCTGCCCACTTCCGACTCAGGCACGCCACACCCACTCTCAAGGAAGGCCGCGCGCACTCTTGCGAGGGATGTAGCCCAGCCTCTCGCGCCCGCCGAGCACGCGAGCTTGTAAGGATTCGATCGCGCGCGCGGCATGCACCTGGCACCGCGCGGCAAACCGCTTATGCTGGAGAGGCATGTAGCTCGCGGTCGCGAGCAAGGCAAACTGCCGACGCCGAGCGAGGCAAGGCAGCGCGCGCTCGCCACCGGCCCGCAGCCCACGCCGAGCGAGGCTTGCGCGCGGCATGCAGCCCCACTGCGCGGCAAGCAGCGCAGGCTCGCGAGGCAAGCTGCCCACGATCGCGGGCAGGCAGCGCGCGCTTGCGAGCAGGCCAGGCACTATCTCGCTGCTCGCACGGCACTCGCTGGGCACGCACAGCACCTCGCTGAGGCAGGCCGCTGGCTGGGCGCCATGCGAGGGCGTGACGCTGGCGCGCAAGGATGCCAATGCTGGAGCGAGGCAAGGCTTCCTTCCGCTGGAAGTGGCTATGTCCTTCCGCGCTGCTACCGTTCCATGGGGCCGGATGCTGCAATTAGCCTCCGCTATGCGAGAAACCACTATGGGCAGCGGACAAGCGTCCGACGCTTTGAAGGCCTCAGATTTTTGCGCGACGAACATGAGATGGCGGGCTTAGGGAACAATTTTTTGGCCGCTGGAAAACAGTTTTAAAAATCGTCCAAAATGGAGAAACCAGGACAAAAAAAAACTCAGAAGAAGTAGCAAACGGCACCGGAATGTGCTGAAATTTTAGGAGGCGCCGTATATTGACCTGAATTATCTGATGGGACCAAAAAGTGGTGGAAATTATGCCGGAGCTCGGGGTCCCAAAATTTAAAATGGCCAAAACCGTGTATTTTGAGCACACGGATTTTGCCCAAATTTCGCTGGGCGGGGGATTTACGCATTTTAGATATGTTGTTAACCGTCGGAGGAGACAGAAGT
>JAUJEN010000267.1:30000-32500 GCA_030448925.1 Citrus cavaleriei
ACATCGCGCGCACCATGCGCGACAGCGCGCGGCACCATCGCGCGCAGTTAGCGAGATTAAGCGCGGCACCATCGCGCGCAGCAAGCGCCCCAGCGCGCGGCACCATCGCGCGCAGCCAGCGCGTTCGCGCGCGGCACCATCTCCCGCAACCAGCGCGATAGCGAGCGGCACCATCGCGCGCAGCAAGCGCGCAAGCGCGCGGCACCATCGCGCGCAGTTAGCGAGATTGCGCGGGGCACCATTGCGCGCAGCAAGCGCCCCTGCGCGCGGCACCATCGCGCGCAGCCAGCGCGATCGCGCGCGGCACCATCTCCCGCAACCAGCGCGATAGCGAGCGGCACCATCTCCCGCAACCAACGCTGGCGCGCGAGGCTGCCCACGCTCGCGCGGCAAGGAAGCCAACTCTTGCGCGCGAGGCTGCCCATTTCCGAGTAAGGCATGCTTCACCCACTCGCAAGGAAGGCAGCGCGAACTCGTGCGAGGGATGTAGCCCAGCCTCGCGTGCCCGCAGCGCACGCGAGCTTGGAAGGATACGAACGCGCGCGCGGCATGCACCTGGCACTCGCGCGGCAAACTGCCTATGCTGGAGAGGCATGTAGCGCGCGGTCGCGAGCAAGGCAAACTGCCGACGCTCGAGCGAGGCAAGGCAGCGCGCGCCACCAAGGCCCGCAGCCCACGCCGAGCGAGGCAAGGCTTGCGCGCGGCATGCAGCCCCCACTCGCGCGGCAAGCAGCGCAGGCTCGCGAGGCAAGCTGCCCACGATCGCGGGAAGGCAGCGCGCGCTTGAGCAGGCCAGGCACTATCTCGCTGCTCGCACGGCACTCGCTGGGCACGCACAGCACCGCCAGGCAGGCCGCTGGCTGGGGCGCTGAGGGTGCGCACGCTGGCGCAAGGATGCCAATGCTGGAGCGAGGCAAGGCTTCTTCCGCGCTGGAAGTGGCTATGTCCTTCCGGCGCCATTGTTGTTCCATGGGGGCCGGATGCTGCAATTAGCCTCCATGCGAGAAACCACTATGGGCAGCGGACAAGCGTCCGACGGCTTTTGAAGGCCTAGATTTTTGCGCGGACGAGAACACGAGATGGCGGGCTTAGGGAACAATTTTTGGCCGCTGGAAAACAGTTTTAAAAATCGCCCAAAATGGAGAAACCGACACAAAAACTCAGAAGATATGCAAACGCACCGAATGGGCTGAAATTTTAGGAGGCGCCGATATCGACCTGAATTATCTGATGGGACCAAAAGTGGTGGAAATTATGCCGGAGCTCGGGTCCCAAAATTTAAAAATGGCCAAAAACCGTGGGCCATTTTGAGCACAATGGATTTTGCCCAAATTTCGCTGGGCGGCAGGGGATTTTGGGCATTTTAGATATGTGCTTTGTTAACCGGAGGAGACGGAAGTCTCATTCCGAGGTCCGGATCTCGCTTTTATGGCCATCAACGCTAGGGGACCCATTTTTCGCCAGAAAGGGCCAAAATTTATGCTGGGCGGGATTTGTGGCTGGTATTGTCGATGTTAGGGAGTTAGCCACAGGAGAAAACGGAAGCCAAATTTCGCCTTTGTGCCAGCCTCTTAGATTTTGCCGAGAGTTAGCCTCATGAAAAACACAAGTCCGCCCGAGGCCTGAGTTAGCCTCCTTTCGGAGCCATCACACAAGTCTTTGTGCCAGAGTTAGCCTCATGAAAGGAGAGTGCTGCCTTTGTGCCAGCCACTTAGATATTTCCGAGAGTTAGCCTCGTGAAAAACACAAGTCCACTCCATCCTGCAGGCGCCAGGGGCTAACCTCCCACGGGTTCCAACAAGAGAAGACGGTGCGAGTGAGGGGAGGGATTTAATCTGAGCGACGAGGGCTGAATCTCAGTGGATCGTGGAAGAAAGGCAACTCTGCAACTTACAATACCCCGCATGTCGCCTGCAAAGGATTCTACCCGCCGATGGGAATTACGATTCATATGCGGCCGCCCTTCCGCCGCTGGGCTTGGCTTACGACGCGCCTCTGGGGACCGGAGGTCCTTGCGGGTCGGCAACGGGCGGCGGGCGACGCTGCCTAGCCCGGATTCTGACTTAGAGGCGTTCAGTCATAATCCAGCGACGGTAGCCACACCGGCTTTTCAACCAAGCTGGCGACCAATTGTGCGAATCAACGGTTCCTCTCAGACTAGGTTGAATTACTATTACGACGCAGTCATCAAGTAGGGTAAACTAACCTGTCTCACGACCTAAACCCAGCTCACGCTCCCTATTGGTGGGTGAACAATCCAACACTTGGTGAATTCTGCTTCACAATGATAGGAAGAGCCGACATCAAGGATCAAAAGCAACGCCGCTATGAACGCTACGCCACAAGCCGCTTATCCCTGTGGTAACTTTTTCTGACACCTCTAGCTTCAAATTCAAGGTCTAAAGGATCGATAGGCCACGCTTTCACGGTTCGTATTCGCATTGAAAATCAGAATCAAACGAAGCTTTTACCCTTTTGTTCCACACGAGATTTCTGTTCT
>JAUJEN010000267.1:37500-40000 GCA_030448925.1 Citrus cavaleriei
AGGGCTAAGGCGGCTGCCTGAGCGCGAGGCACGCCAGGAACACGGAGTTGCCGCCCACCCCACACCCGGAAGGGCACAAGGCGGACGGGAAAACCGAAACCAGCAATTCCGTTTTGTTGGTAAGCAACACAGGATACCGAACGAACCCTCAAGGCAACAGCTGCGCTTGGGGAAAGACTGAAGCGGATGGCCTTCGAGCAGTTCGGTGCACGAGCACGGAGCCTGCCCGACGGACGCCTCCAATCACCACTCACACGCCTGTTGCTTCATTTACGGCCTTTGCCGAAGGCCCCGCATGCCCGAAGCATTTGCCGTCGGGTCTACGGAAACACCAAGCAAGGCCAAGCCAGCACCGTCGGACGCGAAAAGCAGCACACATTTATTTTTTCCGCAAAAACAAGGTCGCCGGAATGACGCCGGAGCGAGCTCGACGGCGACATTGCGACGGACATCCCAAAACCTAAGCACCAAGGCCGAGCAGCAAGGCCAACACCAACAAAGGCCGGGGCACCCACCACCCGACCTAGGCACCTCTCATCCCTTACCCCCCTAAAGAGGTCTTAGAACAATTTTTGACCTAGCAGCAATAGACACCCCCAATACTTGAGCTGACCCCCACCCCCAAAAAAAAAAAATATATTGAATTTTGGTCTGATTTTTTGCATCATGGTCAAGAAAAATATGAAGAATTTTTCTTGCGAAAGAGAAACAAAATTTGAGTGGAAAAAGAGGTTTTTTTAGATCGCATCGCAGTTGGCAGGCCATTTCCCGCACAGCTAACCTCCCTTCGTGCGAGAAATGACCAGCGGAAGCGCGCAGCCAGCGTGCCAGCGCGCGGCAAAATCGCGCAGCACCAGCGCGCCAGCGCGCGGCTCCATCACGCGGCACCATCGCGCGCAGCCAGCGCGATCGCGCGCGGCACCATCACCCGCAACCAGCGCGATAGCGAGCGGCACCATCGCGCGCAGTTAGCGAGATTAAGCGCGGCACCATCGCGCCCCAGCGCGCGGCACCATCGCGCGCAGCCAGCGCGACCGCGCGCGGCACCATCTCCCGCAACCAGCGCGATAGCGAGCGGTACCATCGCGCGCACCAAGCATGACAGCGCGCGGCACCATCGCGCGCAGTTAGCGAGATTAAGCGCGGCACCATCGCGCCCCAGCGCGCGGCACCATCGCGCGGCACCATCGCGCATAGCCAGCGCGATCGCGCGCGGCACCATCTCCCGCAACCAGCGCGACAGCGCGCGGCACCATCGCGCGCAGTTAGCGAGATTGCGCGCGGCACCATCGCGCGCAGCAACCACCACCGCGCGCAGCAACCACCACAGCGCGCGGCACCCTCGCGCGCAGCCAGCAAGATCGCGCGCGGCACCATCTCCCGCAACCAGCGCGATAGCGAGCGGCACCATCGCGCGCACCAAGCGCGACAGCGCGCGGCACCATCGCGCGCAGTTAGCGAGATTAAGCGCGGCACCATCGCGCCCCAGCGCGCGGCACCATCGCGCGCAGCCATCGCGATCGCGCGCGGCACCATCTCCCGCAACCAGCGCGATAGCGAGCGGCACCATCGCGCAGCAAGCGCGCAAGCGCGCGGCACCATCGCGCGCAGCAAGCGCGCAAGCGCGCGGCACCATCGCGCGCAGTTAGCGAGATTGCGCGGGGCACCATTGCGCGCAGCAAGCGCCCCTGCGCGCGGCACCATCGCGCGCAGCCAGCGCGATCGCGCGCGGCACCATCTCCCGCAACCAGCGCGATAGCGAGCGGCACCATCTCCCGCAACCAACGCTGGCGCGCGAGGCTGCCCACGCTCGCGCGGCAAGGAAGCCAACTCTTGCGCGCGAGGCTGCCCATTTCCGAGTAAGGCATGCTTCACCCACTCGCAAGGAAGGCAGCGCGAACTCGTGCGAGGGATGGAGCCCAGCCTCGCGTGCCCGCAGCGCACGCGAGCTTGGAAGGATACGAACGCGCGCGCGGCATGCACCTGGCACTCGCGCGGCAAACTGCCTAGGCTGGAGAGGCATGTAGCGCGCGGTCGCGAGCAAGGCAAACTGCCGACGCTCGAGCGAGGCAAGGCAGCGCGCGCTCGCCACCAAGGCCCGCAGCCCACGCTCGAGCGAGGCAAGGCTTGCGCGCGGCATGCAGCCCCCACTCGCGCGGCAAGCAGCGCAGGCTCGCGAGGCAAGCTGCCCACGATCGCGGGCAGGCAGCGCGCAGCAGGCCAGGCACTATCTCGCTGCTCGCACGGCACTCGCTGGGCACGCACAGCACCGCTGGCAGGCCGCGCCGCTGGGGCGCGCGCGACGCTGGCGCTGCAAGGCTGCCTACGCTGGAGCGAGGCAAGGCTTCCTTCCGCTGGAAGTGGCTATGTCCTTCCGCGCGCATTGTTGTTCCATGGGGCCGGATGCTGCAATTAGCCTCCGCGAGAAACCACTATGGGCAGCGGACAAGCGTCCGACGGCTTTTGAAGGCCTAGATTTTTGCGCGACGAGAACACGAGA
>JAUJEN010000267.1:45000-47500 GCA_030448925.1 Citrus cavaleriei
TCAATCCTTACTATGTCTGACCTGTAAGTTTCCTGTTGAGTCAAATTAAGCCGCAGGCTCCACTCGGTGGTGCCCTTCCACACCTTTAAGTTTCAGCCTTTACCATACTCCCCGAACCCAAAGACTTTGATTTTCATAAGGTGCCAGCGGAGTCCTAAAAGTAACATCCGCTGATCCCGGTCGGCATCGCTTATGGTTGAGACTAGGACGGTATCTGATCGCCTTCGAGCCCCCAACTTTCGCTCTTGATTAATGAAAACATCCTTGGCAATGCTTTCGCAGTTGTTCGCCTTTCATAAATCCAAGAATTTCACCTCCGACTATGAAATACGAATGCCCCGACCGTCCCTCGTTAATCATTACTGATCCCAAGGCCAACAGAATAGGACCGAAATCCTATGATGTTATCCCATGCTAATGTATACAGAGCGAGGCTTGCTTTGAGCACTCTAATTTCTTCAGTAATAGCGCTGGCACGACCCGCCAGTTAAGGCCAGGAGCGATCGCCGCAGAAGACGAGACGGTGCACACCGCGAGGCGGACCGACCCAACCCAAGGTCCAACTACGAGCTTTTTAACTGCAACAACTTAAATATACGCTATTGAGCTGGAATTACATGCTGGCACCAGACTTGCCTCCAATGGATCCTCGTTAAGGGATTTAGATTGTACTTATTCCAATTACCAGACTCATAGAGCCCGTATTGTTATTTATTGTCACTACCTCCCCGTCGATTGGGTAATTTTGCTGCCTTCCTTGATGTGGTAGCTTTCAGGCTCCCTCTCCTAATCGAACCCTAATTCTCCGTCACCCACCACCATGGTAGGCCTCATCCTACCATCGAAAGTTGATAGGGCAGAAATTTGAATGATGCGTCGCCGCACGGTGGCCTTGGCGATCCGCCGAGTTATCATGAATCATCGAGCAACGGCAGAGCCCGACCTTTTATCTAATAAATGCATCCTTCCAAAAGTCGGGTTTGGTGCACGATAGCTCTAGAATTACTACGGTTATCCGAGTAGCAAATACCATCAAACAAACTATAACTGATTTAATGAGCCATTCGCAGTTTCACAAATTAGTTCATACTTACACATGCATGGCTTAATCTTTGAGACAAGCATATGACTACCGGCAGGATCAACCAGGTAGCATTCTTCCCGACGCCGGCGCTGCATGACCCATCTCTCACGTGGCTCGGGGCCTCAGTCGGTCGGCCAACACGGGTGCGGCGGTCGTTTCAAGAGACGATGCGTAGCTTGGACGATCGAGGCCGAGACCTCACGTCCCATGCACAGCATTCCGCATCCGAGAGAACGGGCAGAGACTTCAGGCCAAGGCGCTGCCTGAGCGCGAGGCACGCCAGGAACACGGAGTTGCCGCCCACCCCACACCCGGAAGGGCACAAGGCGGACGGGAAAACCGAAACCAGCAATTCCGCTTTGTTGGTAAGCAACACAGGATACCGAACGAACCTCAAGGCAACAGCTGCGCTTTGGGGAAAGATGAAGCGGATGGCCTTCGAGCAGTTCGGTGCACGAGCACGGAGCCTGCCCGACGGACGCCCTCCAATCACACGCCTTGCCGCTTCATTTTACGGCTTTGCCGAAGGCCCCGCATGCCCGCCAAGCATTTGCCGGGTCTACGGAAACACCAAGCAAGGCCAAGCACCGCCGGACGCGAAAAGCAGCACACATTTATTTTTTCCGCAAAACAGGTCGTTGAATGTCGCCGAATGACGCCGGAGCGAGCTCGACGGCGACATTGCGACGGACATCCCAAAACCTAAGCACCAAGGCCGAGCAGCAAGGCTAACAAAGGCCGGGGCACCCACCACCCGACCTAGGCACCTCTCATCCCTTACCCCCCTAAAGAGGTCTTAGAACAATTTTTGACCTAGCAGCAATAGACACCCCCAATACTTGAGCTGACCCCCACCCCCAAAAAAAAAAAAATATATTGAATTTTGGTCTGATTTTTTGCATCATGGTCAAGAAAAATATGAAGAATTTTTCAAGCGAAAGAGAAAAAAAATTGGAGTGGCAAAAGAGGTATTTTTAGCCGCATCGGCACGTGGGCATTGGCAGGCCATTTCCCGCACAGCTAACCTCCCTTCGTGCGAGAAATGACCAGCGGAAGCGCGCAGCCAGCGTGCCAGCGCGCGGCAAAATCGCGCAGCACCAGCGCGCCAGCGCGCGGCTCCATCACGCGGCACCATCGCGCGCAGCCAGCGCGATCGCGCGCGGCACCATCACCCGCAACCAGCGCGATAGCGAGCGGCACCATCGCGCGCAGTTAGCGAGATTAAGCGCGGCACCATCGCGCCCCAGCGCGCGGCACCATCGCGCGCAGCCAGCGCGACCGCGCGCGGCACCATCTCCCGCAACCAGCGCGATAGCGAGCGGTACCATCGCGCGCACCAAGCATGACAGCGCGCGGCACCATCGCGCGCAGTTAGCGAGATTAAGCGCGGCACCATCGCGCCCCAGCGCGCGGCAC
>JAUJEN010000267.1:52500-60000 GCA_030448925.1 Citrus cavaleriei
GGGCGCGACGGGGTTTCACCTTCCGCGCCTTCTTTCCAGGGGACTTGGGTCCGCCGCTGAGGACGCTTCTCCAGACTACACTGACGCCGGGGCGCCTGATTTTCAAGCTGGGCTCTTCCCGCCACTTAAGGGAATCCTGGTAAGTTTTTTCCTCCGCTTATTGATATGTTTAAACTCAGCGGGTAATCCCGCTTGACCTGGGTCGCGATAAGGCTATGCTGGAGCTTCAGGCCGCAGAGTCCCCACTGAGACCGGGCGCGCGGCGGGAGCTCGAGAGGCTTTTGTTTCACCACCGATCGCCGCGCTTCGGCCGAGTACTCATATTTGTGACAACCGCGAGAAGTCAGCGCACGGGAGGCAAATCTCCGCCCGCACCCCGGGGCCCCCGCCTAGGTTTGGGGGGGTGGGGTTGTGCAACGATGCGTGACACCCAGGCAGACGCCTCGCCTAATGGCTTGGGGCGCAACTTGCGTTCAAAGACTCGATGGTTCACGGATTCTGCACCACACCGGCATCGCATTTCGCCACGCTTTTCATCGGCGCGAGAGCCGATATCCGCTGCCGAGTCGCTTTGGATACATGTGAAAGAAGGCGCCGCACTTCGCGCGCACCGCTCCGCCGCGGAGCGCGTTTCTCTCGTTAGATTTCCTGGCGCAGTCCGCGCCGGGTTCGCTGTTTCGCCAGCCGGAGCGGACGAGTCCTCTCCTCGCGGGCGGGAAGGAGGAGCGCCGCGGACGCCCCCTCCCGCCGCCGGTGATATCAACTGGTTCGCGGGTCGTTCTGCTGGGCAGGTTTCGACAATGATCCTTCCGCAGGTTCACCTACGGAAACCTTGTTACGACTTCTCCTTCCTCTAAATGATAAGGTTCAGTGGACTTCGCGACGTCAGGCAGCGAACCGCCTGCCGCCGCGATCCCAACACTTCACCGACCATTCAATCGGTAGGAGCGACGGGCGGTGGGTACAACGGGCAGGAGTCAACGCGAGCTGATGACTCGCGCTACTTAGGAATTCCTCGCTGAAGACCAACAATTGCAATGATCTATCCCCATCACGATGAAATTTCAAAGATTACCCGGCCTGTCGGCCAAGGCTATAGACTCGCTGAATACATCAGTGTAAGCGCTGCGGCCCAGAACATCTAAGGGCATCACAGACCTGTTATTGCCTCAAACTTCCTTGGCCTAAGCGGCCATAGTCCCTCTAAGAAGTTGGCCACGGAGGGATACCTCCATAGCTAGTTAGCAGGCTGAGGTCTCGCTCGTAACGGAATTAACCAGACAAATCGCTTCCACCAACTAAGAACGGCCATGCACCACCACCCATAGAATCAAGAAAGAGCTCTCAGTCAATCCTTACTATGTCTGACCTGGTAAGTTTCCCCTGTTGAGTCAAATTGCCGCAGGCTCCACTCCTGGTGGTGCCCTTCCACAATTCCTTTAAGTTTCAGCCTTGCGACCATACTCCCCGAACCCAAAGACTTTGATTTCTCATAAGGTGCCAGCGGAGTCCTAAAAGTAACATCCGCTGATCCCTGGTCGGCATCGCTTATGGTTGAGACTAGGACGGTATCTGATCGCCTTTCGAGCCCCCAACTTTCGTTCTTGATTAATGAAAACATCCTTGGCAAATGCTTTCGCAGTTGTTCGCCTTCATAAATCCAAGAATTTCACCTCCGACTATGAAATACGAATGCCCCGACTGTCCCTCGTTAATCATTACTCCGATCCCGGGCCAACAGAAGAGGACCGATATCCTATGAGGTTATCCCATGCTAATGTATACAGAGCGTAGGCTTGCTTTGAGCACTCTAATTTCTTCAGTAATAGCGCCGGTGGCACGACCCGCCAGTTAAGGCCAGGAGCGATCGCCGCAGAAGGGACGAGACGGCACACCGCGAGGCGGACCGCCGACCCAACCCAAGGTCCAACTACGAGCTTTTTAACTGCAACAACTTAAATATACGCTATTGAGCTGGAATTACTGCTGGCACCAGACTTGCCCTCCAATGGATCCTCGTTAAGGGATTTAGATTGTACTTATTCCAATTACCAGACTCATAGAGCCCGGTATTGTTATTTATTGTCACTACCTCCCGTGTCGATTGGGTAATTTGCGCGCTGCCTTCCTTGGATGTGGTAGCCGCTTTCTCCCCTCCGAATCGAACCCCAATTCTCCGTCACCCGTCACCACCATGGTAGGCCTCATCCTACCATCGAAAGTTGATAGGGCAGAAATTTGAATGATGCGTCACGCACGGTGGCCTTGCGATCCGTCGAGTTATCATGAATCATCAGAGCAACGGCAGAGCCCGACCTTTTATCTAATAAATGCATCCTTCCAAAAGTCGGGTTTGGTGCACGATTAGCTCTAGAATTACCACGGTTATCCGAGTAGCAAATACCATCAAACAAACTATAACTGATTTAATGAGCCATTCGCACAGTCTGAATTAGTTCATACTTACACATGCATGGCTTAATCTTTGAGACAAGCATATGACTACCGGCAGGATCAACCAGGTAGCATTCTTCCCGACGCCGGCGCCAGATGACCCATCTCTCACGTGCTCGGGCCTCAGTCGGTCGGCCAACACGGGTGCGGCGGTCGTCAAGAGACGATGCGTAGCTTGGACGATCGAGGCCGAGACCTCACGCCATGCACAGCATTCCGCATCCGAGAGAACGGGCAGAGACTTCAGGGCCAAGGCGGCTGCCTGAGCGCGAGGCACGCCAGGAACACGGAGTTACCTCGCCCCACCCCACACCCGGAAGGGCACAAGGCGGACGGGAAAACCGAAACCAGCAATTCCGTTTTGTTGGTAAGCAACACAGGATACCGAACGAACCTCAAGGCAACAGCTGCGCTTTGGGGAAAGACTGAAGCGGATGGCCTTCGAGCAGTTCGGCACGAGCACGGAGCCTGCCCGACGGACGCCTCCAATCACCACTCACACGCCCTGCCGTTCATTTACGCCTTGCCGAAGGCCCCGCATGCCCGGCGCATTTGCCGCCGGGTTCACGGAAACACCAAGCAAGGCCAGCACCGCCGGACGCGAAAAGCAGCACACATTTATTTTTTCCGCAAAAAAGGTCGCCGGAATGTCGCCGGAATGACGCCGGAGCGAGCTCGACGGCGACATTGCGACGGACATCCCAAAACCTAAGCACCAAGGCCGAGCAGCAAGGCCAACACCAACAAAGGCCGGGGCACCCACCACCCGACCTAGGCACCTCTCATCCCTTACCCCCCTAAAGAGGTCTTAGAACAATTTTTGACCTAGCAGCAATAGACACCCCCAATACTTGAGCTGACCCCCACCCCCAAAAAAAAAAAATATATTGAATTTTGGTCTGATTTTTGGATGATGGTCAAGAAAATATGAAGAATTTTTCAAGCCGAAAGAGAAAAAATTGGAGTGTTAAAAGATGTATTTTTAGCCGCATCGGCATCGCAGATTGGCAGGCCATTTCCCGCACAGCTAACCTCCCTTCGTGCGAGAAATGACCAGCGGAAGCGCGCAGCCAGCGTGCCAGCGCGCGGCAAAATCGCGCAGCACCAGCGCGCCAGCGCGCGGCTCCATCACGCGGCACCATCGCGCGCAGCCAGCGCGATCGCGCGCGGCACCATCACCCGCAACCAGCGCGATAGCGAGCGGCACCATCGCGCGCAGTTAGCGAGATTAAGCGCGGCACCATCGCGCCCCAGCGCGCGGCACCATCGCGCGCAGCCAGCGCGACCGCGCGCGGCACCATCTCCCGCAACCAGCGCGATAGCGAGCGGTACCATCGCGCGCACCAAGCATGACAGCGCGCGGCACCATCGCGCGCAGTTAGCGAGATTAAGCGCGGCACCATCGCGCCCCAGCGCGCGGCACCATCGCGCGGCACCATCGCGCATAGCCAGCGCGATCGCGCGCGGCACCATCTCCCGCAACCAGCGCGACAGCGCGCGGCACCATCGCGCGCAGTTAGCGAGATTGCGCGCGGCACCATCGCGCGCAGCAACCACCACAGCGCGCAGCAACCACCACAGCGCGCGGCACCCTCGCGCGCAGCCAGCAAGATCGCGCGCGGCACCATCTCCCGCAACCAGCGCGATAGCGAGCGGCAACATCGCGCGCACCATGCGCGACAGCGCGCGGCACCATCGCGCGCAGTTAGCGAGATTAAGCGCGGCACCATCGCGCGCAGCAAGCGCCCCAGCGCGCGGCACCATCGCGCGCAGCCAGCGCGTTCGCGCGCGGCACCATCTCCCGCAACCAGCGCGATAGCGAGCGGCACCATCGCGCGCAGCAAGCGCGCAAGCGCGCGGCACCATCGCGCGCAGCAAGCGCGCAAGCGCGCGGCACCATCGCGCGCAGTTAGCGAGATTGCGCGGGGCACCATTGCGCGCAGCAAGCGCCCCTGCGCGCGGCACCATCGCGCGCAGCCAGCGCGATCGCGCGCGGCACCATCTCCCGCAACCAGCGCGATAGCGAGCGGCACCATCTCCCGCAACCAACGCTGGCGCGCGAGGCTGCCCACGCTCGCGCGGCAAGGAAGCCAACTCTTGCGCGCGAGGCTGCCCATTTCCGAGTAAGGCATGCTTCACCCACTCGCAAGGAAGGCAGCGCGAACTCGTGCGAGGGATGTAGCCTCGCGTGCCCGCAGCGCACGCGAGCTTGGAAGGATACGAACGCGCGCGCGGCATGCACCTGGCACTCGCGCGGCAAACTGCCTATGCTGGAGAGGCATGTAGCGCGCGGTCGCGAGCAAGGCAAACTGCCGACGCTCGAGCGAGGCAAGGCAGCGCGCGCTCGCCACCAAGGCCCGCAGCCCACGCTCGAGCGAGGCAAGGCTTGCGCGCGGCATGCAGCCCCCACTCGCGCGGCAAGCAGCGCAGGCTCGCGAGGCAAGCTGCCCACGATCGCGGGGCAGGCAGCGCGCTTGCGAGCAGGCCTGGCACTTTCTCGCGGCTCGCACGGCACTCGCTGGGCACGCACAGCACCTCGCGCGAGGCAGGCCGCTGCGCTGGGGCGCGAGGGTGCGACGCTGGCGCGCAAGGATGCCTATGCTGGAGCGAGGCAAGGCTTCCTTCCGCTGGAAGTGGCTATGTCCTTCCGGCGCTACTGTTGTTCCATGGGGCCGGATGCTGCAATTAGCCTCCGCTGAGAAACCACTATGGGCAGCGGACAAGCGTCCGACGTGCTTTTGAAGGCCTAGATTTTTGCGCGGACGAGAACACGAGATGGCGGGCTTAGGGAACAATTTTTGGCCGCTGGAAAACAGTTTTAAAAATCGCCCAAAATGGAGAAACCGGACACAAAAACTCAGAAGATATGCAAACGGCACCGAATGGGCTGAAATTTTAGGAGGCGCCAGATATCGACCTGAATTATCTGATGGGACCAAAAGTGGTGGAAATTATGCCGGAGCTCGGGTCCCAAAATTTAAAAATGGCCAAAACCGGGCCATTTTGAGCACACGGATTTTGCCCAAATTTCGCTGGGCAGGGGATTTTGGCATTTTAGATATGTGCTTGTTAACCGTCGAGGAGACGGAAGTCTCATTCCGAGGTCCGGATCTCGTTTTATGGCCAGTTTATCAACGCCAGGGGACCCATTTTTCGCCAGAAAGGGCCAAAATTTATGCTGGGCGGGATTTGTGGCTGGAATTGTCTATGTGTGTTGGAGTTAGCCACAGGAGAAAACGGAAGCCAAATTTCTCCTTTGTGCCAGCCACTTAGATTTTGCCGAGAGTTAGCCTCATGAAAAACACAAGTCCGCCCGAGGCCTGAGATAGCCTCCTTACGTAGCCATCAAACAAGTCTATGTGCCAGAGTTAGCCTCATGAAAAGGAGAGTGAGCTGCCATTGTGCCAGCCACTTAGATATTTCCGAGAGTTAGCCTCGTGAAAAAACACAAGTCCACTCCGATCCTTGGGCGTGTGCGCCGCAGGGGGCTAACCTCCGACGGGTTCCGAACAAGAGAAGACGGTGCGAGTGAGGGGGGAGGGACGAATCTGAGCGACGTAGGGCTGAATCTCAGTGGATCGTGGCAGCAAGGCCACTCTGCCACTTACAATACCCCGTCGCGTATTTAAGTCGTCTGCAAAGGATTCTACCCGCCGCTCGATGGGAATTACGATTCAAGGCGGCCGCCGCGGCCCTTCCGCCGCGGGGGCTTGGCCTACGACACGTGCCTCTGGGGACCGGGAGGTCCCTACTGCGGGTCGGCAAACGGGCGGCGCGTCGCTCTAGCCCGGATTCTGACTTAGAGGCGTTCAGTCATAATCCAGCGCACGGTAGCTTCGCGCCACTGGCTTTTCAACCAAGCGCGATGACCAATTGTGCGAATCAACGGTTCCTCTCGTACTAGGTTGAATTACTATTACGACGCAGTCATCAGTAGGGTAAATCTAACCTGTCTCACGACGGTCTAAACCCAGCTAACGTTCCCTATTAGTGGGTGAACAATCCAACGCTTGGCGAACTCTGCTTCGCAATGATAGGAAGAGCCGACATCAAGGATCAAAAGCAACGCTTATGAACGCTTGGCTGCCACAAGCCGCTTATCCCTGTGGTAACTTTTTCTGACACCTCTAGCTTCAAATTCAAGGTCTAAAGGATCGATAGGCCACGCTTTCACGGTTCAGATTCGCTGAAAATCAGAATCAAACGAGCTTTTACCCTTTTGTTCCACACGAGATTTCTGTTCTCGCTTGAGCTCATCTTAGGACACCTGCTATCTTTAACAGATGAGCCGCCCCAGCCAAACTCCCCACCTGACAATGTCTTCCGCTGATCGGCCCCCGTGAGGGGGCCTTGGTCCAAAAAGAGGGGCAGTGCCCCGATTCACGGAATAAGTAAAATAACGTTAAAAGTAGGGGTATTTCACTTACGCCGTTTACGGATCCCACTTATACAACAGCTCTCTATTCATTTCACAAAGTCTGACTAGAGTCAAGATCAACAGGTTATTCTTTCACCGCTCATTCTTCAAAGCCAGTTCCCTGTTCTGTGGTTTCTCTGGATAGTAGACAGTTTCTTTTGGAATCTCGTTAATCCATTCATGCGCGTATATTATTAGATGACGAGGCCTTTGGCTAACTTATCAGAGTCATACTTACTCCCGCTTACCCGCTGGTTGAATTTCTTCACTTTTACATTAAGAGAACTGGGAAGAAATCACATTGCGTGAGAATCCGCAGGGACCATCTCAATGCTTTGTTTTAATTAAAAAGACGGATTCCCTTGTCCGCATTTCAGTTCTGAGTCGACTGTTCGACGCCCGGGAAGGCCCCGAAGGACTGCTCTCCGTCTCGCCGGCACGCAGTCCGCCGAAAGCCGACGGGTTCGGGACTGGGACCACCGTGCACAGCACTCATAGACAATCCTTTTCCCGAAGTTACGGATCCATTTTGCCTACTTCCCTTGACTACATTGTTCAATCGACAAGAGGCTGTTCACCTTTGAGACCTGATGCGGCGACCGGGCGCTGGCGGCACTCGTCCTCCGGAT
>JAUJEN010000267.1:65000-71570 GCA_030448925.1 Citrus cavaleriei
TGCCAGCGCGCGGCAAAATCGCGCAGCACCAGCGCGCCAGCGCGCGGCTCCATCACGCGGCACCATCGCGCGCAGCCAGCGCGATCGCGCGCGGCACCATCACCCGCAACCAGCGCGATAGCGAGCGGCACCATCGCGCGCAGTTAGCGAGATTAAGCGCGGCACCATCGCGCCCCAGCGCGCGGCACCATCGCGCGCAGCCAGCGCGACCGCGCGCGGCACCATCTCCCGCAACCAGCGCGATAGCGAGCGGTACCATCGCGCGCACCAAGCATGACAGCGCGCGGCACCATCGCGCGCAGTTAGCGAGATTAAGCGCGGCACCATCGCGCCCCAGCGCGCGGCACCATCGCGCGGCACCATCGCGCATAGCCAGCGCGATCGCGCGCGGCACCATCTCCCGCAACCAGCGCGACAGCGCGCGGCACCATCGCGCGCAGTTAGCGAGATTGCGCGCGGCACCATCGCGCGCAGCAACCACCACAGCGCGCAGCAACCACCACAGCGCGCGGCACCCGCGCGCAGCCAGCAAGATCGCGCGCGGCACCATCTCCCGCAACCAGCGCGATAGCGAGCGGCAACATCGCGCGCACCATGCGCGACAGCGCGCGGCACCATCGCGCGCAGTTAGCGAGATTAAGCGCGGCACCATCGCGCGCAGCAAGCGCCCCAGCGCGCGGCACCATCGCGCGCAGCCAGCGCGTTCGCGCGCGGCACCATCTCCCGCAACCAGCGCGATAGCGAGCGGCACCATCGCGCCCCAGCGCGCGGCACCATCGCGCGCAGCAAGCGCCCCAGCGCGCGGCACCATCGCGCGCAGTTAGCGAGATTAAGCGCGGCACCATCGCGCGCAGCAAGCGCCCCAGCGCGCGGCACCATCGCGCGCAGCCAGCGCGATCGCGCGCGGCACCATCTCCCGCAACCAGCGCGATAGCGAGCGGCACCATCTCCCGCAACCAACGCTGGCGCGCGAGGCTGCCCACGCTCGCGCGGCAAGGAAGCCAACTCTTGCGCGCGAGGCTGCCCATTTCCGAGTAAGGCATGCTTCACCCACTCGCAAGGAAGGCAGCGCGAACTCGTGCGAGGGATGTAGCCCAGCCTCGCGTGCCCGCAGCGCACGCGAGCTTGGAAGGATACGAACGCGCGCGCGGCATGCACCTGGCACTCGCGCGGCAAACTGCCTATGCTGGAGAGGCATGTAGCGCGCGGTCGCGAGCAAGGCAAACTGCCGACGCTCGAGCGAGGCAAGGCAGCGCGCTCGCCACCAACGCCCGCAGCCCACGCCGAGCGAGGCAAGGCTTGCGCGCGGCATGCAGCCCCCACTCGCGCAAGCAGCGCAGGCTCGCGAGGCAAGCTGCCCACGATCGCGGGCAGGCAGCGCGCTTGCGAGCAGGCCAGGCACTATCTCGCTGCTCGCACGGCACTCGCTGGGCACGACAGCACCTCGCCAGGCAGGCCGCGCCGTGGCTGGGGCGCGAGGGTGCGACGCTGGCGCGCAAGGATGCCAACGCTCGAGCGAGGCAAGGCTTCCTTCCGCTGGAAGTGGCTATGTCCTTCCGCGCTACTGTTGTTCCATGGGGGCCGGATGCTGCAATTAGCCTCCGCTGCGAGAAACCACTATGGGCAGCGGACAAGCGTCCGACGCTTTGAAGGCCTAGAATT
Organism: Citrus cavaleriei; assembly: GCA_030448925.1. Lineage (NCBI taxonomy): Eukaryota > Viridiplantae > Streptophyta > Magnoliopsida > Sapindales > Rutaceae > Citrus > Citrus cavaleriei. Next base: position 66,663 of record JAUJEN010000267.1, read on the forward strand.
TATGCGCGGACTCAGAACACGAGATGGCGGGCTTAGGGAACAATTTTTGGCCGCTGGAAAACAGTTTTAAAATCGCCCAAAATGGAGAAACCGACACAAAAACTCGTAATATATGCAAACTGCAACTGAATGGGCTGAAATTTTAGGAGGCGACGTAAATCGACATGAATTATCTGATGTGACCAAATAGTGGTGTAAATTATGCGGGAGTTCGGGTTCCCATATTTTGGTCAAATATGGCCAAAAACCGTGGCCATTTTGAGCACACGGATTTTGCCCAAATTTCGCGTTTTCGGGGCGGCAGGGGATTTTGGGCCGGCATTTTAGATATGTGCGTTTGTTAACCGTCGGAGGAGACGGAAGTCTATTCCGAGGTCCGGATCTCGTTTTATGGCCAGTTTACCGAACGCGCAGGGGGACCCATTTTTCGGCCAGAAAGGGCCAAAATTTGCGTTTTCGGGGCGGCGTGGGATTTGTGGCTGGTATTGTCGATGTTGTTTGGAGTTAGCCACAGGAGAAAAAGGAAGCCAAATTTCTCCTTTGTTCCATCCTCTTAGATTTTGCCGAGTGTTTTCCTCATGAAAAACACAAGTCCGCCCGAGGCCTGAGTTAGCTCCTTCGAGCCATCACACAAGTCTTTGTGCCAGAGTTAGCCTCATGAAAGGAGAGGTGCTGCCTTTGTGCCAGCCACTTAGATATTTCCAGAGTTAGCCTCGTGAAAACACAAGTCCACTCCGATCTCATGCAGCGCCGTAGGGGCTAACCTCCGACGGGTTCCAACAAGAGAAGACGGTGCGAGTGAGGGGAGGGATTTAATCTGAGCGACGAGGGCTGAATTCAGTGGATCGTGGCAGCAAGGCCACTTACAATACCCCGTCACAGATTTAAGTCGCCTGCAAAGGATTCTACCCGCCGCTCGATGGGAATTACGATTCATATGCCGCCATGCCCTTCCGCTGGGCTTGGCTTACGACGCCTCTGGGGACCGGAGGTCCCTTACCGGTCGGCAACGGGCGGCGGGCGACGCGCTTTAGCCCGGATTCTAACTTAGAGGCATTCAGTCATAATCCAGGGCACGGTAGCTTCGCGGCACTGGCTTTTCAACCAAGCGTGATGACCAATTGTGCGAATCAACAGTTCCTCTCATACTAGGTTGAATTACTATTAAGACGCAGTCATCAATAGGGTAAAACTAACCTGTCTCATGACGGTCTAAACCCAGCTCACGTTCCCTATTGGTGGGTGAACAATCCAACACTTGGTGAATTCTGCTTCACAATGATAGGAAGAGCCGACATCGAAGGATCAAAAAGCAACGTCACTATGAACGCTTGGCTGCCACAAGCCAGTTATCCTTGTGGTAACTTTTCTGACACCTCTAGCTTCAAATTCTGAAGGCCTAAAGGATCGATAGGCCATGCTTTCACGGTTCATATTCGTACTGAAAATCAGAATCAAACGAGTTTTTACCCTTTTGTTCCACACGAGATTTATGTTCTCATTGAGCTCATCTTAGGACACCTGCACTATCTTTTAACAGATGTGCCGCCCCAGCCAAACTCATCACCTGACAATGTCTTCCGCCCGGATCGGCCCCCGTGAGGGGGCCTTGGGTCCAAAAAGAGGGGCAGTGCCCCGCCTCCGATTCACGGAATAAGTAAAATAACGTTAAAAGTAGTGGTATTTCACTTTCGCCGTTTCCGGCTCCCACTTATACTACACCTCTTAAGTTATTTCACAAAGTCGGACTAGAGTCAAGCTCAACAGGGTCTTCTTCCCCGCTGATTCTGCCAAGCCTGCTCCCTTGGCTGTGGTTTCGCTGGATAGTAGACAGGGACAGTGGGAATCTAATCCATTCATGCTGCCACTAATTAGATGACGAGGCATTTGGCTACCTTAAGAGAGTCATAGTTACTCCCGCCGCTTACCCGCTGGTTGAATTTCTTCACTTTGACATTCAGAGCACTGGCAGAAATCACATTGCGTGAGCATCCGCAGGGACCATCGCAATGCTTTTGTTTTAATTAAACAGTCGGATTCCCTTGTCCGCATTTCCAGTTCTGAGTCGACTGTTCGACGCCCGGAAGGCCCCGAAAGGACCGCTCCAGTCCGTCCCTCGCCGGCATCTGGCGCCGCCTCGCCATGGCAGTCCGCCGACAGCCGACGGGTTCGGATGGGACCCCGTGCCCAGCCCTCAGAGCCAATCCTTTTCCCGGTTACGGATCCATTTTGCCGACTTTCCTTGCCACATTGTTCCATCGACCAGAGGCTGTTCACCTTGAGACCAGATGCGGTTATGAGTACGACCGGCGCGGGCGGCACTCGGTCCTCCGGATTTTCAAGGGCCGCCTGGGGAGCACCGGACACCGCGCGACGCAGTGTTTCTTCCGCCGCTGACCTACCTCCGCTGAGCTGCTTCCAGGTGGGCAGGCCGTTAAACAGAAAAGATAACTTTCCCGAGGCCCCCGCCGACGCCTCCGGACTCTAACGCTTGCCAGCCGCCGGTTCAGGAATTTTAACCCGATTCTTTCAAGCTCGCGGGCGCTGTCGGACGGCTTCCCCGCCTCTTAGGATCGACTAACCCATGTGCAAGTGCTGCTCACATGGAACCTTTCCCTCTTCGGCCTTCAAAGTTCTCATTTGAATATTTGCTACTACCACCAAGATCTGCACCGACGGTTGCCCGCTCAAGGCTCGGGTTTTGGGCGACCGCCGCCTCCCTACTCATCGGGCCAGGCACTTGCACCGACGGCCGGGAATAGGTCGCGCGCTAAAGCGCCATCCAATTAAGCGGATAGTTGATACGCCAGGTGAGTTGTTACACACAACTTAGAGGATTTCGACTTCCATGACCACCGTCCCTGCTGTCTTAATCGACCAACACCTTGTGGGTTCTAGGTTAGCGCCAGAACCAAGCCCGGCTTCATCCCGCATCGCCAGTTCTGCTTACCAAAATGGCCCACTTGAGCACTGATTCCGTATGCTCAACGAAGCAGCCACTCCTACCTATTTAAAGTTTGAGAATAGTCGAGGGCGCTGCCTCGATGCCTCTAATCATTGGCTTTACCCGACAGAACCTGCTTCCGGCTCCAGCTATCCTGAGGGAAACTTCGAGGAACCAGCCAGACGGTTCGATTAGTCTTTCGCCCCTATACCCAAGTCAGACGAACGATTTGCGGTATCGTCAGACGCCAAGGCCTCCACCAGAGTTTCTCTGGCTTCGCCAGGCATAGTTCACCATCTTCGGTCCCGACAGGCATGCTCACACTCGAACCCTTCAGAAGATCAAGGTCGGTCGGCGGTGCACCCGCCGAGGGATCCCGCCAATCAGCTTCCTTGGCGCCACGGGTTTACTGCCCGCTGACTCGCACACATGTCAGACTCCTTGGTCCGTGTTTCAAGACGGCCGAATGGGGAGCCCGCAGGTCCGATGCCGGAGCGCAGGTACGCGGCACGCCTCGGAGGGCGCGCTGCCAGCCACGATCGCGCGACGACGCTCCACAGGCTTATCGGCCCGGCTTGGCCGCCAATCCGTGATCGGTCCGCGCCGAAGCCGATCGGGCGGACGGCTCGCCGCTCGATCCGACCGGGCGCATCGCCGCCCCCATCCGCTTCCTCCCGACAATTTCAAGCACTTTTGACTCTCTTTCAAAGTCCTTTTCATCTTTCCTCAAGGGTACTTTGTTTGCTATCGGTCTCGCCCAGATTTAGCCTTGACGAATTTTACCGCCCGATTTGGGCTGTATTCTAAACAACCCGACCAGACAGCGCCAGACAGGGTCCGGGCGCGACGGGGTTTCACCTTCCGCGCCCTTTCCAGGGGACTTGGGCCCGTCCGCCGCTGAGGACGCTTCTCCAGACTACATCTGACGCCGGGCGCCTGATTTTCAAGCTGGGCTCTTCCCGGTTCGCTGCACATTAAGGGAACTTAAGTTTTTTCCTCCGCTTTATTGATATAAGTTTAAACTCAGCGGTAATCCCGCTTGACCTGGGTCGCGATAAGGCTATGCTGGAGCTTCAGGGTCAGAGTCCCCACTCGAGACCGGGCGCAAGGAGCTCGAGAGGCTTTTGTTTCACCACCGATCGCCGCTGCTTCGTCGCCGAGGACTCATATTTGGGCCAACCGCGAGCGGTCAGCGACGGGAGGTTAATCTCCGCCAAGACCCCGAGGCCCCGCCTTTGGTTTGGGGGGGGTGGGCAACGCGCGTGACACCCAGGCAGACGTGCCTCGGCCCAATGGCTTGGGGCGCAACTTGCGCTCAAAGACTGGATGGTTCACGGATTCTGCAATTCACACCTGCATCGCATTTCGCCACGCTTCTTCATCGATGCGAGAGCCGATATCCGCTGAGTCGCTTGGATACATGTGAAAGAAGCAGCCGCACCGCGCGCACCGCCTCCGGCCGCTGGGAGCGCTCTCGCATAGATTTCGGCGAGTCCGCGCCGGGGTTCGTTGTTTCGCCAGCCGAGCGGACGAGTCCTCTCCTCAAGCGTGGGGCGGAAGGAGGAGCGCCCGCTGCGGACGCGCCCCCTCCCCGCCGCCGTGATATCAACTGGTTCATGGGTCGCTCTGCTGGCAGGTTTCGAACGATCCTTCCGCAGGTTCACCTACGGAAACCTTTGTTACGACACTTCTCCTCCTAAATGATAAGGTTCAGTGGACTTTTCGCGACGTTTAGGTAGCGAACCGCCGCCGCGATCCCAACACTTCACCGACCATTCAATCGGCAGGAGCGACGGGCGGTGTACAAAGCAAGGATGAAATAACGCGAGCTGATGACTGCGCATTACTAGGAATTTCGAAGACCAACAATGCAATGATCTATCCCATCACGATGAAATTTCAGATTACCCGGCCTGGTCGGGCCAAGGCTATAGACTCGTGAATACATCGTGGAAGCAGCCCAG
>JAUJEN010000268.1:0-38429 GCA_030448925.1 Citrus cavaleriei
CTAGAAGTTATATTGCTAAGGTTAATCCGATTCTGCTTCTTTTCACCGTGGCACCTTGATGGTTTGACGCTGGGCAAAGGCTCAAGGGCTATTTTTGCACACACGGAGGCCCCTGTGTCTGCCCCATTTCAGTCCTCAAGCGGATCTAACCTGGGATTTGGACCTCGAGCTTATTTTGTTGCATCGCCTCATGGGCCTATTTTGGCATGAGGCCCTCGAAGTCCTCTATCCTGTCCATGGACGATCTCAGCCAGCCTCCCCGGGCGCAGAGCCTGCTGGCATTTTACATGGACTCCATCCTAGACTTGACGTTTGCATTTATTTTGCCAGAGTTCACGGCCTATTTTTTTTTGGTACATCTGATACTTTGCAAAGTCTCGGCTCACCCTGGTCCCAAGTGACTTAACTTGGCCAGCCCTCCCAAGGCCATAGCTCACCCTGCTGGGCATTTTACAAGGGACACCAGACGAACTTGAAGGCTATTTTGGCTGCCGGTAGTGCCTGTAATACTAAGACGATACTTTTGCAGTTCATTCATTCCAGTCCCATGGATTTAGAGTTGGCCAGCCTCTCGGCATGGTGAGCCCACCTGTTTTTTCAAGCATTTTCAAGGGCGGATTTAATCCTGCTGGATCTGCACTTTCAAAGTTTTTCACAAGGGCAGTGTTCAAGACTCCCATTTTTGGCGATGAGACTCTGAAAGTCTGGCCCCATCTGAGTCCCATGATCAATCATTGAGTTCCTTCCCAAGGCTATCGTTCACCCCATTGGCATTTCATACGGATTTGAATCCTTGGGGACTTGGGACCTGGGGTTATTTCATATCATTAGCACATTAGCCTGTTGGTCTGTCCTGACTGAACTAGGATTCGGACCTTCGAAAGGCTTGGCTTACACATAGTCTGGGCGCCTATTTTTTGCACACAGAGGTCTCCTCAAGAAATCGCCCTATTCAGTCCCAGCATTAACTGGCTAGCTCCTCCCCAAGGCAATAGCTTTAAGATTGAATTAGACTTATCTGTTGATTAAAGGTTCAAGGTCTGGCCTGGCACACGGAGGTTCCTCAGAAAAGTTCTGGCCTCATCAGTCCATGATAAACTTAGACGGACCTTCGAGCTTTGATGGCTGTACTACTACATGAGCCTCACAGCCCCGGCCTATCTCCGGTCCCGGCTGGACTAACTTCAAGGCCTCCTGCACAGGCCCACCTGCTGGGACCTCAAGGGGCGACAACTGGGACTCCGGGACTGGTGCTGAAGTGCCTGCCTATTTTTACACACGGAGGCCTCCAAAGTTCAGTTCGGCCTGAGCTTGACTAACTGGCTAGCCCTCCCCCAAGGCTATAGTCCACCCGCTTTTTGGGCACTTTTATGCATGGATCTAACTGTGATTTAGGACTGCTGCAGTGCCCAAGGGCCTATTTTTTGGCACACGGAGGCCCTCAAGAAAGTCTGGCTCCCATTCCGAGTCCGGGCGGATTAATCCTTGGGGCAGCTCCTCCCCTGCTATAGCCCACCCGCTGGGCACTTTATGTACAGATCTAACTCAGATGAGACCTTCTGGCAGTTCAAGGGCCTATTTTTGGCACATGGAGGCCCCCTCACAAAGTTCCGTCTCATTTTAGTCCGGCGGATCTAATCATCCTGGCTAGCTCCCTCCCCAAGGCTAAGGCCTCCACCCATTTTTTGGGCATTTTACATGGATTAAACTTGGGGATTTGGACCGTCAGCGATGCAGTGCTCAAGGCCTCATTTCTTTTAAGTACTGAGGCTCTGCAAAGTCTGGGTCTCTATCTGAGTCCCATGGATTTAATCCCAATAGCCCCTCCCCCAAGGCTATATTCCACCTGCTTTTTTGGCATTTTTATGCGACCTAATCCTGGGGACTTGACCTCACGCTTACTTTTTGGGCGCTGGCAGTGCTCATGGGCCCATTTTTGGCACACCTGAGACTGCAAAGTCTCTGCCCTGGCCTAGTCCAAGTGATCAACTTGGGATGGGACTCTGTGCTTTATTTTGAAGATGAAATGGCTCATTTTTGCACACTTGAGCCCTCAAGAAGTCTGCCCATTCTGAGTCCATGGACGAATCCTGGCTGCCAGCCTCCCGGCAACATAAATACACCCATGGCACTTTACAAGTGACGACCTTGGGGATGGGGACCATCAAGGCTTAGTGCCTGCTGCCCATTTTAGCACATCGGAGGCTTCAAAGTCTGGCCCCATTCCGAGTCCATTTGATTTAATTTACAGCCCCTCCATGTTGTAGCTTGTTCCATTTCATTTTTACAAGTGATGAACGTGGGGATTTGGACCTTCAGCGCCTTTATTTTTGGTACTTATTACCACGTGCCTATTTTGCAATGAGGCCCTCTGCAGTTCTGCCCATTCCTGGAGTCCCATGGATTAATCTTGGCTTATTCTCCCGCCAAGGCTAGCCCACTGCCAGCCATATGGATTACAATCTTGGACGGACCTGGTGTTTATTTTGGGCGTGCAGTGTCATGTTCTGTTTTTGGCACACGGAGGCCCTCAAGGTCTGGGCCTGTCTCAGTCCAGATTTAACTTGGCCAGTCCCTCTCCCCAAGGCTATAGCCCACCCGCTTGGGGGTGCATTTTGGCGGCGGATTTGGGGACGTAATTGCTGCAGTGCCCAAGGCCTATTTTTGGAGACACGGAGGTCCCTTCGCAAAGTCTGGCTCATCTTGAGTCCGCTGGGACGAATCCTGGCCAGCCCTCCCAAGGTTATGGCTCATCTGCTTGGGTATTGCGACTTAACTTGGGGATTTAACTGATATTTTGCTGCAGCCTACAGGCAAGCCAGCATTGAGGCCCTCTGAAAGTTCGCTGGCCCCATTTCGAGTCCATGGACGAACTTGGCCAGCCCCTCCCCCATGCTATATGACCTATGCTGGGCACTTTATATGGACGACCTGGGATGGGATCCTCTGTCGCCAGTGCTCACAAGGCTCGGCCTTGAAACATGAGGTCTCGCAGTGTCTCGGGCTCCTCATCTCAGTCCGCCGGACGAACTTTGGCCAGCCTCTCCCGGGTGCAAGGCTATAACCGCACCTGCTTAAGTGATTTTATGGCGGATTTAACTTGGGATTTGGACCAAGGCTGCAGTGCTCATGGCTCAGTTTTTGTTTTATGAGGCCTTCGGAAAGTCTTGGGCCCGATCTCGAACCCGCGGATGAATGGCCTGGGACTCGGCATGCATTTTAAAAGCAGATTACCCACGGCCTATTTTTGGCACACACGGAGTCTCGCAGTCTGGCCTCATCTCGAGTCCGCTGGACGATCTCACAGCCTCCCAAGGCTATAGCCCACCCATTTTTTTTGGGATTTTAAGTGGCGGACGAGTTTGGGATGGGACTCGGCTTTGAGTGCATGGGCAGTGGTCATGTCATTTTTGGTGACACGGAGGCCTCGCAGTCTGCTGTCTCTAATTCCTAGTCCGGCGGATCATCTCTGGCTGGGGCCCTCCCTGCTGGGCCATAGCCCCACCTGCTGGGCATTTTTCATATGGACGAATCCTGGGGGACTGGACCTTCTGGTATTTATTTTTGGCGGGTAGTGCCCAAGGCCTATTTTTTGGCACACGGAGGCCCTCGCAAGGCCCTGGGCCTAGGCCCCGAGTCCGCGGACGAACTTTGGCCAGCCCCTGCTGCTATAGCCCACCTGCTTTTTTTCTCGCATTTTGCTATGTGATTGAACTTGGGGACGGTACTTTCTGGCGCTTATTTTTTTATGCAGTGCCTGCTGCCTATTTTGGTACACGGAGGCCCTCACAAAGTCTGCCCCATCTGAACCGCGGATTTAACTTGGCTAGCCCCTCCCCCAAGGCTATAGAGCCCACCCGCTTGGCATATTTGGTATGGACGTAACCTGGGATGGGACCTTCTGGCGCTTATTTTTGGGCGCGGCAGTGCCCGCGGCCTATTTTTGGGGTAATAATGGAGGCTGCCAGAAGTTTGCCCCCATCTCCAGCACGGCGGATCTAATCCTGGTTTCAGCCTCCCCTACACATAGCCCACCCATTTTTTGGCATTTTTCATATGGATTTAATCAATTTGGACTTCTGGCACTTATTTTAAGGGTAGAAAACATGTCTATTTTTGGCACGAGGTCAGCTTTAAACTCTGGCCCCTATTCCAGTCCGCGGATTGATCCATGCTAGCCCCTCCCAAAGGCTACAGGCCACCCATTTTTTTTTGTATGATTTTTAAGGATTTAATCAGGACGGACCTTCTGGAGCGTTTATTTTAAGGCCATACCAAGGCTTCTACTTTTTGGCACCTTGAGGCCTTTCAAAGTTCTGCCTCATTCTCGAGTCCCATGGACGAATTTTGCCGCCTCCCCGCCACAGCCCTGATTACCATGGATTTAATCCTAGACCTTCTAAGGCTTATTTTTGCCATGGTGAGCGCCCATGCTCTTGGCACACTTGAGGCCCTCGTAGCCTGCCCACACCGAGTCCGGGCGGATTTGTCCTGGCTGTGGCCCCTCCCCTAAGGCTATAGCCCACCTTTTTGAGTACGCGGCATGGACAAACTTGGGGATTTGGACCATTGGCATCTTTACTTTGGCGCGGGGTAGTGCCTGCTATGCCTATTTTATACCATAATGGAGGCCCCTCGCAGTCTCTGCCCCATTCCGAGTCCCAAGGAAGAACTTGGCCTGCCTCTCCCCAAGGCTAGAGAGCTCACCCAGCTTGGGCATTTTCAAGGGCGGATTAACTTTGGGAACGGACCTTTCTAAGCGCTTTATTTTGGCACGGTAGTGCCCGTGGCTCATTTATAACACGGAGGCCTCAGAAAGTCTGCCCCATCTGAAGTCGGCGTGGATTTAACTTGACCAGCCTCTCAAGGCTATACGGTCTGCTTTTTGGCATTTTATGTATGGATTTAACTTGGGGATTTGGACCTCAGGTGTTTATTTTTGCGCGGCAGTGCCCGCGCCTAGTTTTAAGGCTGAGGCCCCTCGCAAAGTCAGGCCTCATTCTCAGTTCAAGGACTCTAACCTTGGCTGCCCTCCCCCCAAGGCTATAGCCCACCCTTTTTTTGGACATTTTTGCAGTGATCTAACTTTGGGGACGGGACCTGGCGCTTACTTTGGCGCTGCAGTGCCTGCTGGACTATTTTTGGCACACGGAGGCCCTCAGCAAAGTGTGTGGCTCCATTCGAGTCCGCGATCGCAATCCTGCACAGCCCTCCCCAAGGCTATAGCCGACCTGCTGGGCATTTTTGTATTTTACAAGGACAATTGGGGACGGGACCTTCGGGTGCTTATTTTTGGGTGCGGCAGTGCCAGCAGGCTATTTTTGGCACACGGAGGCCCTTCGCAAAGTCTGGCCCCATTCAGTCCGGCGGACTGATTCTGGCCAGCCCTCCCACAAGGCTATAGCCCACCTGCTCTGGGTCATTTTCATGGGCGGATTTAATCTCTGGGACCTGGACTTCGGCCCCTATTTCATCGCCAGTGCCCAAGCCTATTTTAGTACACTTGAGACTCGCAAAGTCTTGGCTCTATTCCAGTCCGCGGATTTAACTGGCTAGCGCCTCCCCCAAGTGCTATAACCCACCTGCTTTTTGGCATTTTGTTGGGACGAACTTTGGGATCGGACCTTCTGGCACGGGTAGTGCCATCGCCTATTTTGGCACGGAGTCCTCAAAAGTCTGGCCCCATTCTAAAGTCCCATGGATTAACTTGGCTAGCCCCTCCCCTAAGGCTAGCCTCACCATTTGCATTTTTACAAGTAATGATTTAATGTACTCTGGCACTTATTTTCATGCAGTGCCCACGGCATATTTTTTTGGCACACGGAGCCCTTCTGCAGTAGTCTCTGCTATCCCATTCCGAGTCCCATGACGACTTGGCTCAGCCCCTCCACCCAAGCTCCATAAAATTTCACCCGCTTTTTGGGTACTACATGGATTTAATTGTATTTAACTGGGGATCGGACCTACGTGCAATGCCCGCGGCCTATTTTTGGCACACTGAGGCCCCTCGCAAAGTCTGGCCCCATTCCAAGTCCAAGTGACGGTCCTTGGCTAGCCCTCCCATAAGGCTATAGCCCACCCATTTTGTGGGGCATTTCACAATGTGGATGATGAACTTGGAATGGATCCTTTCGAATTCTTCTTTATTTTTTGGGCGCTGCAGTGCTGGCATATTTTGGCACACGGAGGCCTCTCGCAGAGTCCTGCCCCATCTCGAGTCCCAGGCTGATTTAACTTGGCTGGCCAGCCCCTCCACCCAAGTCTATACCCCCACCCGCTTTTGGGCATTTTTATGCAAGGACTTGATCCGGGATCGGGACCTGGCACTCAGTGCCCGGTCATGTATTTTTACACACTCGAGGCCCCTCTCATGGCACCCCCATTCTGAGTCGGGATTTGAATCCTGGCCATGCCCTCCCCCCTCAACGCCCATAGCCTGACCTGCTTGGGAATTCACACGAAACTTGGGACGTTTCAAAATTGGCACTTATTTTTACGTGCGTGCCTTCGCCTCATTTTTTTAGTGCATTAACGGAGGCCCTCAAAGGCTGGCCCCATTCCGAGTCTGGCACGGATTTATCTTGGCCTGCCCTCCCCAAGGCTATAGCTCAATCTGCTGGCATTTTACATGGATGAACTTGGGGACGGGACCTGGTGCTTATTTTAAGGCAGTACAGCCCGCGCCAATTTTGGCACACGAGGTCCCTGCAAAGTCTCGCTCCCATTCCCAAGTCAGTGACGAATTCCTGGCCAGCCCTCCCGCCAAGTCTATAGCCCACCTGCTTTTTGGGCATTTTTGATGACGATTAACTGGGGACGGACCTTCGCACTTATTTTTAGGTGCGGCAGTACCTGGCCTATTTTTATAGACACGGAGGCCCCTCAAGGTCGGGCCCCATTCCGAGTCCGGGCGGATTTAACTTAATCCTTGTCAGTCCTCTCCCCAAGGCTATAGCCCACCTGCTTGTGGCATTTTCAAGGCGGACTTAACTAGGGACGATTTGACCTTCGGTGCTTATTTTTACGCTGATAAAACAAGGGGCTCATGCGCCTTTTTTGGAACACGGAGGCCTCAAGAAAGTCTGGTCTCTATCTGAGTCCGACGGACGAACTTGGCCAGCCTCCCCCAAGGCTATACCCACTCCATTTTTTGGCATTTTCACATGGATTTAATCCTATTTGGGATCGGACCTTCTGGTGCTTATTTTTACGCTGAGAAGTGCCCACGCCTATTTTACCACACGGAGGCTCTCTCGCAAAGCCCCGGCTCCCATTCCGAGTCCCGGCCATGGATTTAACATGGTCAGCCCCTCCACCCAAGTCTATAGCCCGTTCTCCACCGCTTGCTTTGTGGCATTTTCATGGGCGGATCTAACTTTTGGACCTGGACCTTCTGGCTGCTTATTTTTGCTGCAGTGCACGCGACCTATTTTTGCACACGGAGGCCCCTCGCAAAGTCTGGCCCCATTCCGAGTCCCAAGGGACGATCTTGGCTTAGGCCCTCCCAAGTCTATAGCCCACCCGCTAGCATTTTTGGCATTGTGACGGACTCTAACTGGGGATTGACCTTCAAGACTTATTTTTAGGTGCAGTACCTGCCTATTTTTTGGTACACGGATAGCTTCCCCTCGCAAGGTCGGGCTCCATTCCGAGTCCGGCGGATTTAATCTTGGTCAGTCCCTTCCTCCTCAAGGCTATAGCCCACCTGCTTGGGCATTTCATGTATGGATTTAACTTAGATCGGACTTTTCTGGTGCTTATTTTACCATGATAGTGTTCATGGCCTATTTTTTGGAAACACGGAGGTTCTCGCAAAGTCTGGCCCCATTCCGAGTCCGGAGACGGATCTATCTGGCCAGCCCCTCCCCAAGGCTATAGCCTAACCATTTTTTGGGTATTTTTACAAGGGACGAACTCTGGGGGATCTGGACCTTCGGGTGCTTATTTTTTGCTGATAAGGCCCTCCACGGCCTATTTTTTACCACACGGAGGCTCGCAGTTCGGCCCCGATTCCGAGTCCCAAGGACTTTAACATGGTCAGCTCCGGCCCTCCACCTCAAGTCTATAGCCCACCGCTTTTAGGCATTTTTCAAGGGCGGACTAACTTGGGGGACGGACCTTCTAAGCGCTTTATTTTTAAGCGTGCAGCGACGCGCTATTTTTTTGGCACACGGAGGCTCGCAGTCCGGCCCCTATCTGAAGTCCGACACTCATTCCCCACAGCCCTCCCCAAGGCTATAGCAGAATAGCCCACCTGCTTTTTGGCATTTTTACAAGGGATCTAACTTGGGGATTTGGACCTTCTGGCGATATTTTGGGCGCTTGCAGTGCCTGGGTTTGGTTTTGCACACACGGAGGACCTCGAAAGTCCGGCCCCATGACCCAAGTCATGGACGGCTCAGCCCCGTCTCCCCAAGGCTATAGCCCACCCCTTTTTTGGGCATTTTTGCGGTCGATGAACTTGGGGACGGGACCTTCGGGCGATTATTTTTGGGCGCTGCAGTGCCCGCGGCCTCTTTTTGGCACACGGAGGCCTTCGTAAATTCTGGCCTCCATTCCTGAAGTCCGGGCGATTAATCTGGCCAGCCCTCCCCCAAGGCTATAGCCCACCTGCTTTTTGGGCATTTTTCGAGGCGTGATTTAACTGGGAAATCAACGGACCCTTCGGCGCTTAGTTTTAGCTCATGCGCGCAGTGTCCGCCTATTTTGGCACACTGAGGCCCTCGCAGTCTGACCCATTCCAACCGTCCTATGGATTTAATCAACTTGGCCAGCCCTCCCCAAGGTCAGAGCCCACCCAATTTTTTGTTATTTTTATGGATCAACTTGGGGACGGACTGGGCGCTTATTTTTGGGCTGCAGTGCCTGGTGGCCTATGGCACACGGAGGCCACTCGCAAAGTCCTGCCCACCACGAGTCCGGCGGACGAACTTGGCCAGCCCTTCCCCAAGGTCGTAGCCCACCTGCTTTTTTGCTTTTCATGGGCGGACGAACCTGGGGATCGGACCTGGCGCTTATTTTGGGGGTCTGCAGTAAGGGCTTATTTTTTCAGACACGGAGGCCCCTCAAGAAGTCTCGGACCTGAGTCCGGCTGGGACGAACTTGGCTAGCCCCTCCCCCAAGGTCAGAGTTTCTCCAACGATTTTTTGCATTTTGCGGCGGACGAACTTGGGGACTGACCTTCAATTATTTTTGGTGTTTAAGGTTCATGGCCTATTTTTGGCACACGAGGTTTCTCGCAAAGTCTCGCCCCATCTCAGTCCGGACGGATCTAACATGGCTTGGCCTCCCTGCTAAGGCTATAGCACCCATTTTTCTGTGATTTTCATACTTTAACTGGGGACGGGACCATCGGGCGCTGGGCTGCAGTGCCTGGGCGGTCAAGCCTATTTTTGCACACGAGGCCCTCGCAGAAAGTCTCGCCCCATCTGAAGTCCTCGGATTAATCCTAGCCAGCCCTCCCCCAAAGGCTATAGCCCACCCATTTTTTGGTATTCAGAGCGGACTTAACTTGGGGACGGGACCTTCGGGCGCTTATTTTTGGGTACGGCAGTGCCCGTGGCCTATTTTTGGCACACGGAGGCCCCTCGCAAAGTCTGGCCCTATTCCGAGTCCGGCGGACGAACTTGGCCAGCCCCTCCCCCCAAGGCTATAGCCCACCCATTTTTTGGGCATTTTTGCGGCGGACGAACTTGGGGACGGGACCTTCGGGCGCTTATTTTTGGGCGCGGCAGTGCCCGCGGCCTATTTTTGGCACACGGAGGCCCCTCGCAAAGTCTGGCCCCATTCCGAGTCCGGCGGACGAACTTGGCCAGCCCCTCCCCCCAAGGCTATAGCCCACCCATTTTTTGGGCATTTTGCAGGGGACTAATTAACTTGGGACGGGACCATCGGCGCTATTTTTGGGCGCACAGCAGTGCTCAAGGCCTATTTTTTTTGGTACACGGAGGCCTCGCAGCAAGTCTCGCCTCTATCTGGAAGTCCAAGCGAATAAACTGGCACAGCCCTCCCCAAGGCTATAGCCCACCCATTTTTTTGGGCATATTCAGAGCGATTTAACTTGGGGACGGACCTTCGGCACTTATATTTTTGGCAGTGCTCATGCCCATTTTGGCTTGCATACACGGAGGCCTCGCAGTTCGGCTCCCATCTGAGTCCGACGGACTAACATGGCCAGCCCTCCCCCAAGTGCTATAGCCCACCCATTTTTCTGCAGATTATAAGTGATTTAACTTTGGGACGGGACCATCGACTGGCGCTTATTTTAAGGTATGCAGTGCCATGGCCTATTTTTGGCATTACCTGAGGCCCTCGCAGTCTCGGCTCCCATCTGAGTCCCATGGACGAATCTTGGCCAGCCTCCCCCTGGCTATAGCCCACCTGCTTTTTTGGGCATTTTACATGGGCGGATTTAACTTGGGGATGGACTCTGGCGCTTTATTTTTACGCTGGCGAGCAGTGCTCAAGGCCTATTTTCGCACACGGAGGTCTCTCGCAGAAAGTCCTGGCCCCATTATCCAGTCCATGGATTTGGTCTCTGGCCAGCCCTCCCAAGGCTATAGCCCACCTGCTTTTGGCATTACAAGGCGCGATTTTAACTTCGTGATCGACCTCGGCGCTTTATTATTGAGTAAAGGTGCGTTTGGCTCATTTTGGCACACCTAGGTCTCTCACAGTCCGGGCCCTTTCCGAGTCCCATGGACGAATCTCTGGCTGGCCTCCCCCAAGGCTATAGCCGCCCACCTGCTGGCATTTTCACAAGTGGATTTAACTTGTGGACGGACTTTCTGCTTATTTTTAATGCAGTGCCAGCCTATTTTTGCAATACACTGGAGGCCCTCGCAGTCCTGCTCCCATTCCGAGTCCTGGATTTGTCGATCCTAGCCAGCCTCCTCCCCAAGGCTATAGCCCACCTGCTTTTTGGGCATTTTCATAAGAACTTGGGGATGTGGACTTCATGTTGAGGGCTTTTTGGGTGCGGCAGTGTCCGCCGCCTATTTTTTTGGCACACGGAGGCCCCTCGCAAAGTCTCGCCCCATTCGGAGTCCGGAGGATTTATCTGGCTAGCCCCTCCCCATTATGTTGGTAGCTGGTGTTTCACCTGTTGTTTGGGTATTTATGCGGACTAACTTTGGGGACGGACCTTCGCACTTGAGGGCAAGGTAGTGCTCATGGTCTATTTTTTTGCACACGAGGACTCGCAGAAATCTGGCCCCATTCCGAACTGTCCCATGGATGGAATCCTAACAGCTACTCCCCCAAGGTCGAGCTCCACCTGCTTTTTTTGGGCATTTTTTCAAGTAGGGTGGCTGGGACGAGGCCTTCGGGGTCACGGGCGTGACAGCCTGCTGGCCTATTTTGCACTGAGGCCGCCAGAAAGTCTTGCCTCTGCCTGAGTCCGTATGCTGGATTTAATTTGGGTCAGCCCCACTCCCCTAAGGCTAAAGCCCACTGCTTTTTGTGGTTTTTTCCGATGGATCTAACTTGGCTCCCGCCATTCGGGTCATAGATTTAGGGCTGCCAGCCTGTGCGTCATATTTTAGCACATCGGTGAGGTTACCACTGCAAAGTCTCGCCCATTCCTGAGTCCATGGACTACGAATCTTGGCCAGCCCCACTCTCTAAGGCGAAGCCCACCTGCTTTTTGTGGCTCTTTTCCAATGGATGGCCTTGGCTCCCCGCCATTCGGTTGATTTTTTGCTGGCATATTGTGCTCATGTCTATTTTGGTATATGAAGACGTGAGGTTGCTGCTCAAAGTCTCGGCCTATCTGAAGTCCCATGAATAAACTGCCAGCCCCACCCCCAAGGCAAAAGCCCAACCATTTTTTTTGCCATTTTTCCGCTGGGGGCTTGGGACGCCAGGCCTCGGACAGGAGGCTGCCAAGGTCAGGCTCAAGGCTCATTTTTGCACACTGAGGCCTCGCAGAAGGCTGGCCCCATTCCGAGTCCCAAGTGGATTTAATCCTTGGCCAGCCCATCTCCTTGCTGGGTCAGAAATTTCACCGTGGGGATTTCACAAGTGATCTAATCCTGGGATCTGGACCTGGGCGCTTTATTTTGGGTACTAGCTCCTGCTGCTATTTTTGGCACACGAGGCCTCTCGCAGTCTGGCCCTATTCGAGTCCCATGGACTTAATCTGGCCAGCCCTCCCCAAGGCTATAGCCACCCTTTGGGGTATTTCATGCATGGATCAACTTGGGATTGGACCTCCGGATGATTTTTTGACGCGCATGCCTGCTGCCTGCTTGGCACACTGAGTTCCCTCGCAGTGTGGGCCCATTCCGAGTCCCATGGACGAATCTGGCCAGCCCTCCCTACAAAGGCTATAGCCCACCTGCTGGGCATTTCATATGATAAATTCTGGGGGATCTGACCTTGGGTCCCTTATTTTAAGTGCTGCAGTGCTAACGGCCTATTTTAGCACACGGAGGCCCCTCGCAGTCTGGGCCCCATCTAGTCCGGCTTACTCAATCCTGGCCAGCCCTCCCAAGGTTATAGCCCACCTGCTGGGCATTTTGCATCGGATCTTAAACTGGGATCCTGGACCTTTGGCACTTATTTTGGGGCGCCAGAAGTGTTCATGCTGGATCATTTTTGCACACGGAGGCCCCTCAGTTCAGCCCCATTCCGAGTCCCAAGCTATCTAACTTGAGACGGACCTTCTGGTGTTTATTTTACATGCTGCAGAGTCCTCATGCCTATTTTTGGCACACGGAGGTTCTCGCAAAGTCTGCCCCATTCGAGTCCCATGGACGAATCTTGGCTAGCCTCTCCCCCAAGGCTATAGCCAACCTGGTTGTTCGGCATTACAAGCGATCTAACTAGGGGGACGGGACCTGGTGCTTATTTTGGCTAGCCTGCCAGGCCGATTTTTGGCACACGGAGTCCCTCGCAGTCTCTGCCCCATTCTTGAGTCCCATGACGAATCCTGGCTATCCCTCATGCCAAGGCTATAGCCCAATCTTGCTGGCATTTTGCAGCGGATTTAACTTGGGGACGGGACCTGGTGCTTATTTTTAAGGCGGCCGTGGTCAGGGCCTATTTTTTTTGCACACGGAGTCCCTCGCAAACTCTGGCCCCATTCGAGTCCGAGGATTAACCTGGCCAGCCCCTCCGCCTAAGGCTAGCCTCACCCATCGGGCATTTTATGGGCAGACGAACTGGGACTATGACCTTCGAGCGAGCTTAGGGCGCCAGTGCCTCAAGGTTTCCTATTTTGTGGATCACTTGAGGCCCCTCGCCCAGTCTGGCCCGATTCCGAGTCCCGGCTGAATCTAATTGGCCTCCGCCCGGGCCTCTAATTCTGGCTAAAGCCAGCCCACCTGCTTGCGGGCCTTTTTCCGATGGATTCTTGGCTCCCCGCCATTGGGCGGAGTTTTGCTGCTGTGCCCGCCTATTTTTATACACGGAGGGCGGCTCTTCTCGGCCTATCTGAGTCCGGCATGGATTAATCTCACCCCCGCCCCCCACCAAGGCTATAGCCCACCGGTTTTTTGGCCATTTTTTCGCTGGGGTGGTTTGGGACGCAGGCCTTCGGGGGCATATTTTTGGCACTCGAGGTCAGCCAAAGTCTCGCCTTCCGAGTCCCGGATCTAATCTTGGCCAGCCCCAACTCTCAAGGCTAAAGCCCACCTGCTGGCCTTTTTCCGGGATGAGCTTTGGCCCCGCCATTCTGGCGGTGATTTGTGGCTGCTGTGCCTGGCCTATTTTTAGCACACACGGAGGTCACGCAAAGTCTCACCTCATTCCGAGTCCAAGGACGAACTTGGCCATCCACTTCACCTAAAGCCCCACCTGCCAGGGCCTTTTTCCGATGGATTTGTCTTGCCTCCCCGCCATTCGGCGGTTATTTTAGCGCGGCTGTGCTCAAGGCCTATTTTTGCACGGAGGCCGCAAAGTCTCGCCCATTCCTGAGTCCCAAGGGATCCGCCAGCCCCAACCCCCAACGCGAAAACCCACCCAAATTTTTGGCCATTTTTCCGCTTGGTTTGGGGACGAGGCCTGGGGTTTATTTTAGCTGCTGCTCATGCTGTTGTGGTCATGCCTATTTTTGGCACTGAGGTCAGCCTGCAGTCTCGCCCCATTCCGAGTCCTGGAAACTGGCCAGCCTCACTTCTGTGCAAAGCCCACCTGCTCTTTTTCCGATGGATAACTTGGCCGCATTCGGCAGTTATTTGGCGCTGCTTTTCCCCAAGGGAAATTTTTGGCACACGGAGGTCGCCGCAAGTTCTCGCCATTCTGAGTCCGCTGGATTAATCCTGGCCAGCCCCAATTTCCTGCAAAGCCCACCTGCTTTTTTTTTTCCAATGGACTAACTTGTTCCTGCATTCAAGGTTATTTTTGCTGGCTGTGCTCAAGGGCCTATTTTTAGCACAATGAGGTCGCTCAGAAAGTCTCGCCCATTCGAAGTCCTATGGATGAACTTGGCTAGTCTTTACCCCACTGCTAAGGCCAACCTGCTTTTTTTTTTCGAACTTATTCCCTGAATTGGGCAGTTATTTTGGCTGCTTTTGTCCTGGCCTATTTTTGGCACATCGAGGCCGCCTGCTTTAAAGTCTCGCCCATTCCGAGTCCGGCGGATTAACTTGGCCAGCTCCCTCAAGGCTAAAGCCCACCTGCCAGGTTTTTCCCGATGGATAACTTGCACGCCGCATCTGGCAGTTATTTTGGGCTGCTTTTCCTGAATTTTTGGCACACGGAGGTCGCCGCTGAAGTCTCGCCCCATTCCGAAAAGTGCGCGACGAACTTGGCCAGCCCCACTCCCCTCAAGGCTAAAGCCCACCTGCTTTTGTGACCTTTTTCCGATGGATCTAACTTGGCTCTGAATTAGGGCAGTTATTTTTGGCTGCTTTGTCCTTGGCCTATTTTTACACACGGAGGTCGCCTCAAAGTCTCGGCCCCATTCCGAGTTCAAGGATCTAACTTGGCCAGCCCCACCCCCAAGGCTGCCCACCCATTTTTGGGTTTTTTCCAATGGACGAACTTGGTTCCCATTCAGAAGAGTTATTTTGCTGCTGTGTCCGCTGCCCATTTTTGAATGATTTGAGGCCGTCAAAGTCTCACGCCTCATTCGAGTCCTTTAACTTGCCCCACTAAAGCCCACCACCCGCTGTGGCCTTTTTCTCCGATGGATCTAACTTGGCTCGCTGCGGCATTCAAGAAGTTATTTTTGGGCCGATTTTTCCAAGGAAATTTTTGGCATTTGAGGTCAGCCAGAAAGTCTCGCTCTATCTCTGAGTCCCAGTGACGGAATCCTGGCCAGCCCCACCCCCCAAGGGCGTAAGCCCACCTGCAGGACCTTTTTTCCCATGGACTTAATCTTGGTCTCCTGCACTCTGTGTTATTTTTGGGCTGTGCCAGCTCATGCCTTTTTTGGCACACGGAGGTCCGGGCCAGAAGTCTCGCCCCATTCCGAGTCCGCGAACGAATCTTGGCTAGCCCCACCCCTGCTATAGCCCACCCATTTTTTGGCCATTTTACGCTTGGGGCTTTTGGGACGAGGCCTCGAGGTTATTTTTGCTGTGTCTCAAGGCCTATTTTTGCACACGAGGCCGCCGCAAAGTCTCGCCTCCATTCCGAAAAGTGCGGCGACGAACTTGGCCAGCCCCACTTCCCCAAGGCTAAAGCCCACCACAGGTGATCTTTTTCCGATGGATCAACTTGGTTCCCGGCATTCGTAGAATGGCTGCTGTGCTGGCCTATTTTTAGCACACGGAGGTCGCCGCAAAGTCTCGCCCCATTCCCGAGTCCCATGGACGAATCTTGGCCAGCCCCACTCTGCTGCAAAGCCAACCTGCCAGGGCCTTTTTCCGATGGATCTAACTTGGTTCTCGAATTGGGGCTGTTATTTGAGGGCGCGTCTTTGTCCTTGGCCTATTTTTTTCACACGGAGGCCGATCACAAAGTCTCGCCCCATTCCGAGTTCGGCGGACGAACTTGGCCAGCCCCACCCCCCAAGGCTAAAGCCCACCCATTTTGCGGGTTTTTTCCAATGGACTAACTTGGTTCCTGCATTGTAGTATTTTTGGGCTGGCCAGTCCAAGGGCCTATTTTTTGAACACGGAGGCCGCTTGCAAGTCTCGCCCATTCTGAAGTCCGCCGGGATTTAACTTGGCTCAGCCCCAATTTCCCCAAGGCTAAAGCCCACCCACAGCTTTTTTCCGATGGATCAACTTGGCTCATTGCATTCAAGTAGTTATTTTGGGCGGGTTTTCATGAAATTTTTGGCACACGGAGGCCATGCAGTCTCGCCCATTCTGAGTCCTGGGGATTTAATGGCTAGCCCACCCCCAAGGCTTAAGCCCACCTGCTGGTGGACCTTTTTTCCGATGGATTTAACTTGTTCCTGCACTGTAGTTATTTTGCTGTTGGCTGGGCCTATTTTTGGCACACGGAGGCCGCTCGTAAAGTCTCGCCCCATTCCGAGTCCGGCGGACGAACTTGGCCAGCCCCACCCCCCAAGGCTATAGCCCACCCATTTTTTGGCCATTTTTCCGCTGGGGGGTTTTGGGACGCAGGCCTTCGGGGTCTTATTTTTGGGCGCGGCTGTGCCCGCGGCCTATTTTTGTCACACGGAGGCCGCTCGCAAAGTCTCGCCCCATTCCGAGTCCGGCGGACGAACTTGGCCAGCCCCACCCCCCAAGGCTATAGCCCACCCGTTTTTTGGCCATTTTCCCGGTGGTTTAGACGAGGCCTGGGCCTATTTTTGGCCAGTTCAAGGGCCTATTTTGGCATGGAGGTCAGCCAAAGTCTCATTCCAGTCCGTCGACGAACTCCAGCCCCATCCCCAAGGCTAAAGCCCACCTGCTTTTTTTTCCGATGGGCTTAACTCTGTTCCCGGCATTTAAGATGGGCTGCTTTTCCATGGAAATTTTGACGGAGGTCAGCCAAGCAAGTCTCGCCTCATTCGAGTCCCAAGGATTGAACTTGGCCAGCTCCCACCCTCAAGGCTAAAGCCCACCACAGGACTTTTCCGATGGACGAACTTGGTTCCCGCATTTGTGAAGATTTTTGGGCATGGCCAGTGCTGCCTATTTTTAGCACACGGAGGTCAGAAGGCTCGGCTTCATCTCCAGTCCGGGCGGATTTAAGATGGCCAGCCCCACCACCCAAGGCTAAACCCACCTGCCAGGCCTTTTTCCCATGGATTTAATCTTGGCTGCCCTAAGGCATCTGGCAGTTATTTTTTTACCATGCCTATTTTGCACACTACTGTCCCGCATAGTCTCGGCTCTATTCCGAGTCCATGGATTTAACTGGCCAGCTCCACCCCCCAAGGCTATAGCCCACCCATTTTTTGGCCATTTTTCATTGAGGGTTTGGGACGAGGCCTTCGGGTCTTATTTTGGCGCTGTGCCAGTGGGCCTATTTTTTGTCGACGGAGGTTGCTCGCAGTCTCGCCCATTCCCGAGTCCCGCGGATTTAATCTTGGCCAGCCCCACACCCCAAGGCTAAAGCCCACCGGGTGTTGTGGCCTTTTTCCCGATGGATTTAACTTGGCTCCCGCAATCTGGGCAGTTATTTTTGGGCGCTGGCTTCCTCATGGAATTTTTGGCACACGGAGGCCTGCAGTCTCGCCCATTCCGAGTCCGCGGATTTAACTTGGCTAGTCCCACTTCTGCTAAAGCCCAATTTTAGACCTTTTTTCCGATGGATTAACTTGGTTCCCGCATTTGTGAAGTTTTGGCACGCTACAAGGCCTATTTTTTTAGCACACCTGAGGCCGCAGTCTCGCCCCATTCCTAGTCCCATGGATTTAACATGGCCAGCCCCCACCCCCAAGGCTGTAAACCCACCTGCTTTTGTGGCCTTTTTTCCATGGATTGAATCCTGGCTGCCCGCATTCGGCAGTTATTTTTGCTGGCTTACTCATGGGCCTATTTTTGGCACACGGGTCAGCCATGTCTCGCCTCATTCCGAGTCACATGGATTAATCCTGGCCAGCCCCACCCCCCAAGGCTATAGCCCACCCATTTTTTGGCCATTTTTCCGCTGGAGGGTTTTGGGACGCAGGCCTTCGGGGTCTTATTTTTGGGCGCGGCTGTGCCCGCGGCCTATTTTTGTCGCACGGAGGCTGCTCGCAAAGTCTCGCCCCATTCCGAGTCCTCATGGGATCTAACTTGGCCAGCCCTAATTTCAAGGCTAAAGCCCACCTGCTTGTGGCCTTTTTCCGATGGATTTAACTTGGCTCCCTGCACTCGGGCAGTTATTTTTGGGCGCGGCTTTGTCCGTGGAATTTTTTTGGCACACGGAGGTCGCCAGAAGTCCCGCCTCATCTGAGTCCGCGGACGAACTTGGCCAGCCCCCCCCAAGGCTAAAGCCCACCTGCCAGGGTTTTTTCCGATGGACGAACTTGGCTCCCCGGCATTCTGGTTGTTATTTTTGCTGCTTTGCCTCAAGGCTATTTTTTGCACATTTGAGGTCAGCCAGAAGTCTCGCCTCATTCCAAGTCCGGGCGGATTTAATCTCCAGCCCCACCCCCAAGGCTATAGCCCACCTGCTGGTCATTTTTTCCGCTTGGGGTTTTGGGACGAGGCCTGGCGGTTATTTTTGTGCCTGTGCTCAAGGCCTATTTTTGGCATACGGAGCCTGGCGCAAAGTTCTCGCCCATCGAGTCCGGCGGATTTAACTTGGCCAGCCCCACTTCCCAAGGCTAAAGCCCACCTGCTTTTTGGCCTTTTTCCATGGTCGAACTTGGCCCCCGAATTGGGGCGGTTATTTTGGGTGCGGCTCTGCCTCGGCCTATTTTTAAGCACACTTGGAGGCCGATCAGTCTCGCCCATTCCGAGTAATGGCGGAGAAACTTGGCCAGCCCTCCCCCAAGGCTAAAGCCCACCTGTGGCCTTCTTCCGATGGATTATCTTGGCTCCCCGGCATTCGGGCGGTTATTTTGCGCTGTGCCTGGGCTCTATTTTTTTAGCACATTTTGAGGTCGCTGCAGTCTCGCCTCATTCCGAGTCCGGATCAATCTGGCTAGCCCCACCCCCAAGGCTAAAGCCCACCTGCTGGGCCTTTTTCCCGATGGATTAACTTAGCCCCTCGAATTGGGCGGTTATTTATGGCGCTTTGCCTCGCCTATTTTTGGCACACGGAGTCAGATCGCAAAGTCTCGCCCCATTCTGAAGTTCGAGGATTAATCCTTGGCCAGCCCCACCCCCTCAAGGCTATAGCCCACCGGGTTTTTTGGCCATTTTTTCCGCTTGGGGTTTTGGGACGCTGGGCACACTGGGCTTAGTTTTGACGTGGCTGTGCCATGCCTATTTTTGCACACGGAGGTCAGCTTTGCAAAGTCTCGCTCTATCTGAGTCTCTCATGGGATTTAACTTGGGCAGCCCACCCAAGCTAAAGCACACCCATTTTTGGCCTTTTTTCCGATGGATCTAACTTGGCTCCCGCATTCGGCAGTATTTTGCTGCTTTTCCTCGCCTATTTTTGGCACACGGAGGTCGATCGCAAAGTCTCACGCCATTCCGAGTCCAGCGGACGAAGTTGGCCAGCCCCAACCCCCAAGGTTATAGCCCACCCGTTTTTGTGGCCTTTTTCCGCTGGGGGGTATTGGGACTGGGCCTTTAGTTTTGCTGGGCCCGCGCCTATTTTGGCACACGGAGGTCCAAAGTCTCGGCTTTCATTCCGAGTCCTCATGGATCTTGGCCACAGCCCCACCCCCAAGGTTTAGCCCACCATGGCCTTTTTTCCGATGGATCTAACTTGGCTCCGGCATTGGGACGAGGCCTTCGGGCTTTATTTTTGCTGGGCTGTGCCTGCAGCCTATTTTTTGGCACTTGGAGGTCAGCCTGCAAAGTCTCGACCCATTCGAGTCCGGCAGACGAATCCTGGCCAGCCCTACCTCAAGGCTAAAGCCCACCTGCACAGGCCTTTTTCCCGATGGCCGAACTTGGCTCCCCGGCATTCGGGCTGTTATTTTTGGTCGCGGCTGTGCCCGCGGCCTATTTTTGGAACACGGAGGCCCCTGCAAAGTTCTCGCCCATTTCGTAGTCCGCGGACGAACTTCGTCCCCGCCCCCCACCAACGATATAGCCCAACGGTTTTTTGGCTATTTTTCCGCTGGGGGGTTTTGGGATGCAGGCCTTCGGGGGCATATTTTTGTGTGCAGCTATGCACGCGGCCTATTTTTGGCACACGGTGGCCGCTCGCAGTCTCGCCCATCTGAGTCCTGGGACTCCTGGGCAGCCCACCCCAAAAAGCACACCCATTTTGGCTCTTTTTCCGATGGATCTAACTTGGCTCCCGCATTCGGGCAGTTATTTTTGGCGCCAGGCTTTTCCTCGGCCTATTTTTGGCACACGAGGCTGATCGCAGTCTCGCCTCATTCCGAGTCCTATGGATTTATCTCTGGCCAGCCCCAACCCCAAGGCTATAGCCCACCATGGCCATTTTTCCGCTTGGGGTTTTGGGACGCTGGCCTGGGCTTTAGGCCAGCTGTGCCTGCTGCCTATTTTTGGCACACGAGGTCTGCAAAGTCTCTCGCCTCATTCCGAAGTCCCGGATCTAATCCCCAGTCACTTCTGGTTTAGCCCACTGCTTTTGTGGCCTTTTTCCATGGATCAACTTGGCTCTGCTGGCATTGGGACGAGGCTCGGGTTATTTTTTTGGGCGTTGTGCCAAGAGCTCATTTTTTGGCACACGGAGGGGCCAGTCTCGACCCATTCCAGTCCGGCGGATCTAACTTGGCACAGCCCCACTCTAAGGCCAAAGCACCATTGCTTTTGTGGCCTTTTTCCGATGGATCTAACTTGGCTCCCCGGCATTCGGGCATTTATTTTGGGCTGCTTTTCCTCGGCCTATTTTTTTAGCAAACGGATGTTGGCCGCAGTCTCGCCCCATTCTGGAGTCCGGGCGGATTAACTTGGCCAGCCCCACCTCTAATTTCAAGGCTATAGCCCACCTGCCATTTGTTTTTTGTTCCGATGGACGAACTTGGCTCCCCGCCATTCGGGCGGTTATTTTTGGGCGCGGCTATACCCGCGGCCTATTTTTGGCAGACGGAGGCCCCTCGCAAAGTCTCACCCCATTCGGAGTCCAGCGGACGAACTTCACCCCCGCCCCCCACCAAGGCTATAGCCCACCGGTTTTTTGGCCATTTTTTCGCTGGGGGTTTTGGGACGCTGGGCTTCGGGGGCTTAGTTTTGGGCGCGGCTGTGCCCACCGCCTATTTTTAGCACATGGAGGCCGCTCGTAAAGTCTCGCTTATCTCCGAGTCCTGCGGATTTGATCTACTGGCCAGCCCCACCCCTGGTTTAGCCCACCTGCTTTTGTGGCCTTTTTCTCGATGGATCTAACTTGTCCCGCATTGGGACGCAGGCCTCGGGTTTATTTTGGCCAGTTCAACTGCAGCCTATTTTTGGCACACGAGGCTTCTCACAGTCTCTCGACCCATTCTGAGTCCGGGCGGATTAACCTGGCCAGCCCCACTCTGCCCACCTGCTTTTGTGGCCTTTTTTCCCGATGGATCGATCTTGGCTCCTTGGCATTAGCGGGAATTTTGATCGCGGCTTGCTCACGCTCATTTTTTGGCACACGGAGGCGCTGCAGTCTCGCCTACCCGAGTCCGAAATCAGATTAATCCTGGCCATCCCCACCCCCTCTAAGGCTATAGCCCACCCGTTTTTGTGGCCTTTTTCCGATGGACTAACTTGGCTCCTGACATATTCAAGGCGGTTATTTTTGTGGCTGCTGTGCCCAAGGCCTATTTTTGGCACACCTGAGGGATGTCAAAAAAACCGCCCCATTCGAGTCCGGCGGACGAATCTTACTATTAGCCCCATCCTAAGGCTAAAGCCCACCTGCTGTGGCCTTTTTCCGATGGATTAACTTGGCTCCCCAGATTCTTTTTTACGCTGCTGTGTCCGCTGCCTATTTTTCGCACACGGAGGCCGCTCGCAAAGTCTCGCCCCCCATTCCGAGCCCGGTGGATTTGGCCAGCCCCCCCCAAGGCTATAGCCCACCAGTTTTTAATATTTTTCCGCTGGGGGTTTAGACGCAGGCCCCTGGGGCTTATTTTTGGCACAGCTGGGTGGTGGCTCATTTTTTGCACACGGAGGTTGCCAAGAAAGTCTCTCGCCCCATTCCGAGTACGTATGGACGGATCTTGAACTCTGCCAGCCTCCTAATTTCACCCCTGCTGGCCAAAGCTCCACCTGCTAAGGCCTTTTTCCGATCAGAACTTGGCTCCTGGCATTCAAGGAAAGACGTGGAGCGCTGCTATGGTCAAGCCTATTTTTGGCACACGGAGGCCGCTCGAAAGTCTCGCGCCATTCCGAGTCCAGCTGGATCTAACTTGGTCAGCCTCCCACTCCCCAAGGCTAAAGCTCAACTGCCAGGGCCTTTTTCCAATGGACGTAACTTGGCTACCCGGCATTCAGATGGTTATTTTGGACGCGCGCTTTCGCAGCCTATTTTGGCACACGGAGGCCGGTCGCCGAAAAGTCTCGCCTCCATTCCGAGTCCGGCGGACGTGAATCCCACAGCCTCCTCCCAAGGCTAAAGCCCAATTGGCCACTGCTTTTTGTAGGCCTTTTTCCGATGGATTCAACTTGGCTCCCCGCCATACGGGCCAAGTCATATTTTCATGCGCTGCCACCCGCTTCAGCGGGTTTGCCTACTTTTGGTACACGGAGTCCTCAAAGTCTCGCCCCATTCGAGTCCGGGTGGATCAATCTTGGCCAGCCCCACCCACCAGCTCAAAGCCCACCTGCTTGGTCCCACGGGATCTAACTTGGCTCCCGGCATTCGGCGGTTATTTTTGGGTGCTTTTGTCATGCTATTTTTGGCACACGAGTCCGCCGCAGTCTCACCCATTCGAGTCCGGGGATTTAACTTGGCCAGCTCCCACCCCCTGGCTAAAGCCCACCCACAGGGGCCTTTTTTCCGATGGACTTAATTTGGCTCCCTACCATTCAGGCGCGGGGCGCTGCTGTGCTCATGCCTATTATGGCACACGGAGGTGCTCGCAAGTTCGCCCATTCAGTCCGGCGGATGAACTGGCCAGCCCCACTCCCTAAAGCTTCCAGCCCACCTTGCTTTTGTGTATGTTCATGGATCTTAACTTGGCTCCCCCTGCATCTGGCTGTTATTTTTGGCGCTTTGGTCATGGCCCATTTTGGCACATGGAGTCCGGCCGCAAAGTCTCGCCTTCATTCCGAGTCCGCTGCGATCTAACTTGGCCAGCCCTAATTTCACCCCTGCCCCACCCCTGCTAAAGCCCACCTGCCAGGGGCTCTTTTTCCCGATGGACGAATCCTGCTCCCGGGCATTCGTAGTTAAGCTTTTTAAGGGCGGCTGGCGGGCTTGCCAAGGGCGCGCCTATTTTTTTGCACACGGAGGCCGCTCGCAGTCTCGCCCCATCTCCGAGTCCGGGCGGATTAACCTTGCCAGCCCCACTCTGCTCAAGGCTAAAGCCCACCTGCTTGTACAGGCCTTTTTTCCGATGGACTAATTTGGCTCCCTACCATTCGGGGTTATTTTTGACGCTGCTGTGCTCTATTTTTGGCACATTGAGGCCGCTTCACAAAGTCTCTATTCCGAGTCCGGCGGATCTAATCTGGCCAGCCCCACCCCCAAGCCCTAAAGCCCACCTGCACAGCCCGATGGACTAATCCTTAATTCTGCATTCGCGGTAGAAGTTATTTTTGGCGCCATGGTCATGCTCTATTTTTTGCACACGAGGCCGCCAGAAAGTCTCGGCCAAGATTCTGAGTCCGGCGGATTTAATCCTGCCAGCCGCACTCCCCCCCAAAGCCCACCCACATGCGCCCGATGGACTAATCCTGGCTCTGCTGTTATTTTTGACGCTGCTTTTGGCAGCGGCCTATTTTACTAATACACCTGAGGTCAGCCGGAGTCTTCGCCCATCTTAATCCGCGGACGGACCCGGCTGGCCCACCTAAGGCTAAAGCCCACCCGCTGCTTGTGGCCTTTTTCCGATCAGGGGCAACTTGGCTCCCGCATCTCAAGCAGTTTTTATGCTGCTTGGTCACGCCTATTTTTGGCATCGAGGTATTGAGGCCGCTTTAAAAGTCTCTCGCCCATTCCGAGTCCCATGGATGAAGCGTTGGCTAGCGCCACCCTCAAGGCTATAGCTCAATTTGCCGTTTTAAGCCATTTTCCGCTTGGGGTTTTGGGACGAGGCCTCGGTGCTTATTTTACAGCAGTGTGGCCTATTTTTTGGCACACGAGGCTCAGCAGTCTCGCCTATCTCGAAGTCCCAATGGATCGAACTGCCACAGCCAGACCCCCCCAAGCCTTAAGCCCACCTGTTTTTATATGCTTGATGGATCTAACTTGGCTCCCAAGATTCGGCGTTATTTGATCGGCTTTGGCAGCGGCCTATTTTTGGCACACGGAGGCCGCTCGGAAAGTCTTGCCCCATTCCGAGTCCAGCGGACGAAGTGGGCCAGCCCCACCCCCCAAGGCTATAGCCCACCGGCTTTTTGGCCATTTTTCTCCGCTGGGGTTTTGGGACGAGGCCCCTGGGGTTATTTTGGGCTGGCTGTGTGCGGCCTAGTTTTGGCACACGGAGGCAGCCTGCAGTCTCACCATTCCGAGTCCCGGATGATTAACTTGGCCAGCCCCACTTTCAAGGCTAAAGCCCAATTCCTGCTTTTTGTATTTTTTTCCGATCAGAACTTGGCTCCCGGCATTCGGGCTGTTATTTTTACGGGCTTGTTTGCCTCGCTGCCTATTTTTGGCACACGGAGGTCTGCTTGCAAAGTTTCGCCATCTGAGTCCGGACGATCTAATCTTGGCCACAGCCCCACCCCCCCAAGGCTATAGCCCACCTGCTTTTTTGGCCATTTTTCAGCCGGGGTTTGGGACGAGGCCGGGGCTTATTTTGGGCGCATTGTGCCATGCCCATTTTTCGCACACACGGAGGACCTCGTAGTCTGGCCAGAGTGTGAGTCCGGCGATCGATCCGGCCTCCCGCCCTTCACCAAGGCTATAAATTACCACTGTTGGCCATTTTCCGCTGGGGGTTTTGGGACGCAGGCCTTCGAGGGCTTATTTTTGGCACGGCCAGTTCATGCTGCCTATTTTTGGCACACTGGAGGTCCGCCTGGGAAGTCTCGCCCATTCCAGTCCCATGGACGGATTAATCTGGCTGCCCCCCCCATCTCAGCGCTAAAGCCCACCCATTGGCTCTTCCGATGTACTCTTGGCTCAACCGCCATCTGGCGGGTTATTTTTTGGCCACTACAGTTTCAAGGGCCTATTTTTGGCACACGGTGGCTGGTCGCAGTCTCGGCCCCCATTCGAGGTCAAGTGACGGGCGGATCACCCCTGGCCAGCCGCACTCCCTCAAGCCTAAAGCCCACCATCCACGATGGATCTTGGCTCCCCGGCATTCACGGCTATTTTTGACGGGCTTGCAGCAGCCTATTTTGGCACATGGAGGCCGCCGAAAGTCTCACCCAAGTCCGGGCGGATGAAGTTGGCCAGCCGCACCCCCCAAGGCTATAGCCCACCGGTTTTTAAGCCATTTTTCCGCTGGGGGGTTTTGGGACGCAGGCCCTCGGGCGATTTTTTACGCTGGTTGTGCCTGGTGGCTCATTTTTACACACAGGCCGGGCCGCCAGAAAGTCTCGCCCATTCCGAAACCAAGTCCGGCGGATTTAACTTATTAGCCAGCCGCACTTCAAGCCAAAGCCCACCTGCTTTTGTTATGTCTGATGGATTTAACTTGCCCGGCATTCGGGCGGTTATTTTTGGACGCGGCTTTGGTAGCAGCCTATTTTTGGCACACGGAGGCCGCTCGGAAAGTCTGGCCCCATTCCGAGTCCAGCGAACGAAGTGGGCCAGCCCCACCCCCCAAGGCTACAGCCCACCGGTTTTTTGGCCATTTTTCCGCTGGGGGGTTTTGGGACGCAGGCCCTCGGGGGCTTATTTTTGCTGTGTCCTGGGGCTCAGTTTTGGCACACGGAGGTCAGCCACAAAGTCTCGCCTCCATTCCGAGAAAAGGATTTGTCTTGGCCAGCCCAATCTCACAAGGCTAAAGCCCACCTGCTTAGGATTTTTCCCGATGGATCTAACTCGCCTCGCATTCGGCGAAGTATTTTTGCTGGCTTTGCCCAAGGCCTATTTTTTTTACACGGAGGTCGCTTTCAGCAGTCTCGCTCATCTGGAGTCCCATGGATTTGGTTGGCCAGCCCCACCTCTAAGGCTATAGCCCAATCGGGTTTTTTTTGGCCATTTTTCAAGCTGGGGTTTGGACGAGGCCCTCAGGGTTTATATTTTTGGCACGGCAGCCTGTGGCTCATTTTGGCACACACTGAGGCTGCTCAGCAGTCTCGCTTCTATCTCCAAGTCCGGTGTGGATTTAACTTGGCCAGCCCCACTTCAAGGCTAAAGCCCACCTGCCAGGGCCTTTTTTCCGATCTAGAACTTGGCTCCCGCGCTTTGGGCGGGTTATTTTGGCGCTATGGTCAGGGCTCTATTTTTTTGGTACATTGAGGTCAGCCGGAAAGTCTCGCCCATTCCCGAGTCCGCAGACGAATGGTCAGCCCCACCCCAAGGCTAAAGCCCACCTGCTTTGTGGCCTTTTTCCGATGGATGAACTTGGCTCCCCGGCAGTCGGGCGGTTATTTTGGCTTGACTTGCTACGTTTCAAGCCTATTTTTGGGATTGACGGAGGTGCCGCAGTCTCGCCTTCATCTGAGTCCGGCGGATTCAACTCGGACAGCCCCACCCCCAAGGCTATAGCCCACCCTGCTTTTGGCCACTTTTCCATTGGGGGTTTTGGGACCAGGCCTTTGGGGCTTATTTTTGGGCTGCCAGGTTCACGGGCTTTTTTTGCACACGGAGGTCATTGCAAAGTCTCGCCAGCATTCGAGTCCGGCGGGACGAACTAACGCCTTCTAACCCCACCCCCCAAGGCTATAGCCCACCCGTTTTTTCGCCATTTTTCCGCTGGGCGGTTTTGGGACCAGGCCTTGGGATTATTTTCGGGTCTGGATGTGTCCGCGCCTATTTTTTGGCACGGAGGCTGCCGCAACGTCTCGCCTCATTCGAGTCCAAGGACGAACTGGGCGATCTAACTTGGCCAGCCCCACTCTGCAAGGCCAAAGCCTCCACCCGCTTTTGTGGCCTTTTTTCCCGATGGATGAACTCCTGCATTCTCGGGCATTTGGCGGAAGAGCTTTGGCTGCTTGTTCACGGCCTATTTTTTTACACGGAGGTCATTTCGCAGTCTCGCCTCTTCTCCGAGTCCAACCGGGCGGATCTAACCTGCCAGCCCCACCCCCAATGCTATAGCCCACTGCCAGTGCCTTTTTCCCGACATGGATCTATCCTATTGCCTCGGCATTCCGGGTTATTTTTATGGCTGTACAGTTCAAGGCCTATTTTTTTTTAGCACACACGAGGTCAGCTGCCCAGAAGTCTCTTCGCCATCCGAAGTCCGGATTTGTCTCTGGCCAGTGGCCCGACCCCCTTCTAAGTGCTATAGCCCACCGCTTTTTGGGCCTGGCTGGGATTTGGGACGCAGGCCTGGTTATTTTGGCGCCAAGAACTGGGTTCAAGGCCTATTTTGGCACACGAGGGCGCCAGCAAAGTTCGCCATTCGAGTCCGGCGACGAAGCAACCCCACCCCCCAAGTGCTATACCTCCACCCGCTTTTTGGCCATTTTTCCGCTTGGGGTGTTAGGATGCAGGCTCGCTTTATTTTTCATGCTGTGTGTCCTCATGCCCTATTTTTGGCACACGGAGGTCAAGCACAAAATGCCTCGACCCATTCCGAGTCCCCGGGCGGATCTAATCCTGGCCAGCCCCACCTGCTGGCTAAAGCCCACCTGCTGGCCTTTTTTCCGATGGATCTATCTTGGCTCCCCCGGGCATTCTGGTTATTTTTGCTACAGTTGTGGGGCCCATTTTTTACACGGAGGTCAGCTGTAAAGTCTCGCCTTCATTCCGAGTCCGCGGATTTAACTTGGCTAGCCCCACCATTTCAAGGCTAAATCCCACTCAAGTGGACAGGGTTTTTCCGATGGATCTAATCCTGCCCTTCTACAGCTGGCGGCCTTTGCGGCTGTTATTTCCTAGGCCAAGCAGCGCCATGGGCGACTGCCTTCTTGGCATGCTTCTCAAAGTCTCGCTCCAAAGCTCCGCCTATCTGAGTCCGGGCGGACAACTTGGCCAGCCCCACCCCCTGCTGCTAAAGCCCACCTGCTTATGTCCTTTTTTCCGATGGATCAACTTGTCTCCGCCGCATGGCGAAAGCAGATGGCTGCTTGTCCTCAAGGCCTATTTTTTGCCCACAGGCACACGGAGGTGCTCAGTCTCGCCTCATCTGAGTCCCGGCGGATGAACTGGCCAGCCCCACTTCCTGCTAAAGCCCACCCCTTTCATGCCCCCATGGATCTAACTTTGTCTCCCGGGCACATGGTTATTTTTTACGCTGTGTCTGCTGCCTATTTTTGGCTCCATTAATGCAGGCACTGCTCAAAATTTCGCCCCATTCCCGAGTCCGGGCGATCTATGCCAGCCCACCCCAAGGCTAAAGCCTCCACCTATTTTTTTGTGGCTTTTTTCCTTATGGATCTAATCTTGTCTTCCTCACCATTTGGCGGTTATTTTTGGGCTGCTGTTCCAAGGCCTATTTTGAGAATAATGGAGGCCACTCGCAAGTCTCGGCCCATTCCGAGTCCTCATGGATCTAACTTCTGGCTGCCGCCACCCCCAAGCGCTCAAGCCCACTCACAGTGGCTCTTTTCCGATGGACTAACTTGGCCCCCGGCATTGGTGGTTAAGGCTTTTATGCTGGCCACGGCCTTTTTTTGGCACACAGAGTCCGCTCAAAGTCTCGCCCCATCCGAGTCCCATGGGACCTAACTTGGCCAGCCCCACCCCCCAAGGCTAAAGCCTCACCCGCCAGGCTTTTTTCCGGGGATCGATTTGGGACTCCCCGCATCTGGCGGATATTTGGCGCCAGCTCGGCCTTTTTGGCACACGGAGGTTCTTTCCTCAAAGTCTTCGCCCATTCCAGTCCGGCGGACGAAGTTAATCCCACAGCCCCACTTCTACAGCTAAAGTTTCACCTGCTTTTGTGGTCTTTTTCCTGATGATTAACTTGGTCGGGGCATTGTTATTTTGGCGCTGCCAGCCCCGCTGGCCTATTTTTTTGTCACATGGAGGCCGCTCAGAAGTCGCCTCACTTCCCATTCAGAACCGGCGGGATCTAACTTAACAGCCACCACCTTCTGTATGCTAAAGCGCTATAGCCCGCTTTTTTGGGCCTTTTTCCCACTGGACGAATTGGTTCCCCGCATTAGGGGTTATTTTTGCTGCTGTGCACGCTGGCCTATTTTTTGGCACACGGAGGTCAGCAGTCTCGGCCCCATTCTGAGTCCGGGCGTGGACGAACTTGGCCAGCCCCACCCCTCAAGGCTAAATCCCACTCGCTTTTGTGGCCATTTTTTCCGATGGATCGAACTTGGTTCCTGCCATTTGGCTCGCGGTTATTTTTTGGCATGCTGGCTGTGATTCGCGGCCTGTTTTGGCACACACACGGAGGTCAGCTCAAAGTCTCGCCCATTCCGAGTCCGGGCGGATTTATCCTGGCCAGCCCTCACTCACCCATTTCAAGCTAAAGCCCAATCTGCTTCAATTACGGCCTTTTTCCGATGGACGGTCTTGACCTCCCCGCCATTTGGCGAAAGAGGTTATTTGGCGGTGTTGAGACATGACCCTGCAGTTTTAATGGCACACGAGGTCGCCTGTTCAAAGTCTCGGCTCCATCTGTAGTCCGGCGGATTTGCCCCACAAACTTTCACCCCTCAAGCAGTCAATGCTTTTTCCTTTTCCGATGGACGAACTTGTCTGCATTAGGGCGGTTATTTTTTGGCTGCTTTGTCCGCTGGGGCTTATTTTACACGAGAAGGCTGCTCAGAAAGTCTGCCCATTCCGAGTCCCATGCGATGGGCTGGCCAGCCACACTCCCCTAAAAGCCCACCTGCCATGGCCTTTTTTCCATGGGATTTATCTGGCTCCCGCCATGGGCGGTTATTTTTGGCGCTAAAATTCGCTGGCCTATTTTTGGCACACGGAGGCCACTCTCAAAGTCTCGCCCCATTCCGAGTCCGCGATTACCTGGCCAGCCCCACCCCCCATCTCTGCTAGTAAAGCCCACCAGGCAGGCCTTTTTCCCGATGGACTAATCTTGGTCCTGGCATTAGGGCAAGAGTTTTTTGCTGCTTTTGCCCAAGGGCTCTCCATTTTTGCTCAAGCATGGAGGCTGCTCACAAAGTCTCTTCACCATCTGAAAGGTCCTATCATGGACGATCTAATCTTGGCCAGCCTCCCACACCTCCCAAGGCTAAGCCCAATCTGCTTTTGTGGCCATTTTCCTCGAATGGGACGCAGGCCTTGGCTCATTCAAGGCTTTTGGATGCTCAAGGCCACTCTGCCTCATTTTTTTAGCACCTGAGGCCGCCTCGCCATTCGCGGAGTCCTCGGCGCCGACGAATCCTGGCCTGGCCCCTCGCTCATTCCCAGTCCGGGCGGATTTAACTGCACAGTCTGCACCAGCCCTAATTCTGTTGCTAAAGCCCACCTGCTTTTGTGGCTCTTTTTCCTCACTGGATTTAACTGGCCCCTCGGGCATTCGGTAGTTATTTTACGCTGCAGCTCAAGGGCTTTTTTGGCACCACTTGAGGTCATGGCTCAAAGTCTCAACATTCTAGTCCGGGACGATCTAATCTTATCCTCAGCCCCACCCCCCAATGCTAAATCCCACCTGCTTTTTGTGGCTTTTTCCGATGGATTTAACTTGGCTTCGGCATTTATGCGGGCGCGATCGCCTGCTGTCATTTTGGCAGTCTGAGGTCAGCTGCAAAGCTCTATTCGAGTCCGGTGGATGAATCCCGGCTCTCGCCTCACTCAAGGCTATAGCCCACCGTTTTTTAGCCACCGGCCAGGGTTGGGACGAGGCTCGAAGTGAGTGGCGCAGGCTGTGCCCAGCCTATTTTTTAAGTACCACGGAGGCCGGCTTTCAGCAAAGTCCGGCCTATCTGAGTCCCGGGCGGACGAACTTGGCCAGCCCCTAATTTCAAGGCTAAAGCCCAATTGCTTTTGTGGCCTTTTTTTCCGATGGACGATCTTGCTCCCGCCACTGGCGAAAGAGTTTTTAAGGGCTGCTCAAGGCCTATTTGCACACGGAGGCCACTCACAGTTCCTCGCCCATTCCAGTCTCTGGCGATCGGGACTTGGCTTACCACCCCTGCCAAAGCCTCCACTACAGGGCTCCATGGAGGAACTTGCTCCCCGCTATCTGGCAGTTATTTTATGCTGAAGCAGCTCAAGGGCTTTTTTGGCAATACTTGAGTTGCTCAAAGTTCATTTCATCTGAGTCCGGTACTTGATCTCATTAGCCCACCCCCTGCCAAAGCCCACCTGCTTTTGTAGGGCCTTTTTTCCGATGGACGAATTTGACCTCGGCATTGGGCGCTTGGCGCCGGGCTTGCCTGCTGCCTATTTTTTGGTAAACTGAGTCTGCAATGTCTGGGTCCTATTCGAGTCCTGAGGAACTTCGCCTCGAAGGCTATAAATTTCTGTTTAGCCATTTTTTCCATGCAGGGGCTGATCGCAGGCCTTCGGCGGAGGATGCAGGCTGTGCCCGCGGCTCATTTTGGCACATCGGAGGCCGCCTCGCAGTTCGCCTATTCGAGTCCTGATGTACTTCGCCCGCCCCCACCAAGTGCCACCACTGTTTTTGCAATGCATTTTTCCACAGGTTTTGGGACGCAGGCCTGGGGCTTTACGCTGGCTGTGCCTGCTGCCTATTTTTGCACACTGAGGCTGGCCAGAAGTCTCGCCCCATTCGAGTCCGGCGGATCTAACTTGGCCAGCCCTGACTCCCCCCATACAGTCGCCAGGCCCTTTTCCCATGGATTGGTCTATTCCCGCCATCTGGGCGCGGTTTGGGCGCTGGCTGTGCTCAGAGCCTATATTTGGCACACGAGGCCACTCAGAAGTCTCGCCCATTCCGAAGTCTCATGGATCTAATCCCACAGCCCCACTCTCTCAAGTGCCAAAGCCCACTCACAGGGCCTTCCCACATGGGAGGAACTTGGCCTCAGCCATTCAAGTATTTTTGGCTGCTCAAGGCCTGCACACCGAGGTCGCTCTCAAAGTCTCGGCCTCATTCCGAGTCCCGCTGGATTTAACTTATTAGCCCCACTCCCCAAGGCTAAAGCCCACCTGCTTAAAACTTTTCCATGGAAGAACTCGTTCCCGGCATTATTTTTCATGCTGCTTTGCCTCATGCCTATTTTTGTACACGGAGGCTGCCTGCAGTGCCTGCCTCATCTCGAGTCCGGGCGGACTAACCTGGCCAGCCACACCTCAAGGCTAAAGCCAATCTGCCAGGGTTTTTCCCATGGACGAATCCTGCCCCCCGCCATTCGGCAGTTATTTTTGCTGGCTGCCCGCTGCCTATTTTTGGCACACGGAGTGTCGCTTGCAGTCTGGCCCCATTCCTAGTCCGGGCGGACGAACTGGCTGTGCCCCACGCTTCTGCCACAGTTTCCACTCTGTTTTTGTGGCCTTTTTCCGATGGGATCTAATCTTGCCTGGCCATTCGGCGGTGTTGAGCCATGGGCGGTTCATGCCTATTTGGCAAACGGATACGCCAAAGTTCTGCCCTATTCGAGTCCGCGATGAACTTCGCCCGCCTCAATTGAAGGCTATAGTTCACTGTTTTTTAGCCATTTTCCCAGGAAGTTTAACGAGGTTTGGGGTTTTACATGCAGGCTGTGCCTGCCTATTTTTACACACGAGCCGAAAGTCTTCGCCCCCACTCAGTCCCATGGATTTGTCCCACAGCTCCCACTCTAAGTGCTAAAGCCCACCTGCTGTGGCTCTTCCATAACTTGGTCTGCCAGCTTTACTGGCGGGTTATTTTACGCTACAGGCTCAAGGCCTATATTTTGCACACGGAGGCCACCTGGTAAAGTCTCGCCCATTCCAGTCCCATGATGAAACTTGGCTGTGCCCCATCCTAAGGCTAAAGCCCACTTGCTTGGTGGGCCTTTTTTCCGGGAGGGAGGAACTTGCTCCAGCTGCCTGGGCAAGAGTTTTGGCTGGCCAGTTCGCGGCCTGGGCACACCTGAGGCTCAGTCTCGGCCTCTATCTGAACCGGCGGATTTAACTTAGCTGCACTCTCAAGTGCTAGCCCACCTGCTCAGGGCTCTTTTCCATGGAAGAACTTGGTTCCCGCACAGGGGTTATTTTTACGCTTTGTCAAGGCCTATTTTGGCACAGCCACGAGGCTGCCTGCAGTTCTGCCCCATTCGAGTCCGGCTGACTAACTTCAGCTGCCCACACTTCTGGGCAAGTGCCCACCACAGTGGCCTTTTTCCGATGGATCTAACTTGGTCTCCCGCCATTCGGGCAAGGACGGCACGCCAGCTCAAGGGCTCATTTTTTTTTTGGCACATCGAGGTTTTCAGAAAGTCTGGTCTCATTCCTAGTCCCAAGTGATCTAACTTGGTTCAGCCCCACGCCCTGGGCTGCCAGCCACTGCCAGGTTTTTCGATGGATGACTCTAATTCTCTCGCCATTCGGGCGTTAGCTGCTGGCGCTGCCACCAAGGTGGCTTTGGCACACGGAGGTCGCTTTCAGCCCCCGCCCCATTCCGAGTCCAAGGACGAATACGGCCTCCCACCTCCCAAGTGAAGCCCAATTGCCAGGGTTTTTTCCCGATGGGATCATCTTGGCTCCTCGCCATTCGGCGGTTATTTTTGGGCGGCTGTCCGCGCCTTTTTTGGCACACATCAGTCGCTTCAAAGTTCGCCTCATTCCGAGTCCGCGGACGAACTTGCCAGGCCCCACTTCAAGTGCTAAAGCTCACTCGCCAGGGCCTTTTTCCGATGGATCTAACTTGGCTCCTGAATTGGCAGTTATTTTGGGCTGGCTTGCCTTCGCTCTTTATTTTTGGTACACTGAGGTCGCTTCAAAGTCTTCCTCGGCCCATTCCGAGTCCCAAGGATCTAACTTGGCCAGCCCCACGCCACAAGCAAGCCCACTGCTTGTGGGCCTTTTTCCGATGGACGAACGGCTCCCCGCCATTCTGGCGGGTTTTTAAGGCTGCTGTGCCCGCGGCCTTTTTTGGCACACGGGCCGCCTCAAAGTCTCGGCCATCTGTCCATGGACGAACTTTGGCCAGCCTCCCACCCCCCAAGCAAAGCCCACCGCTTTTTCGCCTTTTCTCCGGCGAAGAACTTGGCTCCCCGCATTGGGCGAAAGAGTTTTGGGCGCCAAGCCACCATGCTCATTTTTTTTGGCAAATCTGAGGCTTCAAGAAGTCTGGTCTTATCTGGAACTGGCGGATGAATCCGGCCTCGCCCCACTCAAGGCTATAGCCCAATCGGTTTAGCCATTGGTGGGTTTTGGGACGTGAGGCTCGGGCTTTTTTATGGGATGTAGGCTGTGCCCGGCCTATTTTTTGGCACATCGGAGGTCGGGCCGCAGCTCTCGCCTCTCATTCCCGAGTCCGGGCGGACGAACTTGGCCAGCCCCACCCTCAAGCAGCCCACCTGCCAGGGCCTTTTCCGATGGACGAATCCTGGCTCCCGCCATCTGGTAAAAGATGGCTGCTGTCCGCGCCTTGGCACACGGGGTCAGCTCAAGTCTCTCGCTTCTCATTCCTAGTCCGCTGATCGAATCTTGGCCAGCCCATCTCTGCTGCCAAAGCCTCCACCAGTTTGTGGGCCTTCCGATGGATCTAACTTGGCTCCCCGAATTCGGGCAGTTATTTTGCTGCTTGCCTCTGCCTTTTATTTTTGCACACGAGGCCGCTTCAGAAATTCGCCCATTCCTCAAACTGCCACTTAATCTTGGCCAGCCCACGCCACAAGGCTAAAGCCCACTCGTTGCGGGGTCTTTTTTCCGATGGACGCATTTGGCCTCCCGCCATCTGGCGGCATTTTTGGGCGGCCAGCGCTCAAGGGTTTTGAACATCGGGGTCAGCCTCAAAGTCTCGCCTCTATTCCGAGTCCCATGGATTTAACTTGGCTAGCTCCCACTCCCCCAAGCAGTTTCACCTGCCATTTTTTCCGAGGAAGAACTTTGGCTCCTGCACATGTTATTTTAGCTGCCTTGTTCAAGGCCTATTACAAACGGAGGCCGCTTGCAGTCTGGCCCTATTCGATCCCGGCGGATGAACTCTGCCTCCGCCTCTACTCATGCTATAGCCTGACCGTTTTAGCCATTCTCACAGGCTTTGGGACGTGAGGCCTCGGGGTTTTTATACAGGCTGTGCCCGTGGGCCTATTTTTGGCACACACCTGAGGCCGGCTGCAAAGTCTCGCCCCATTCCGAGTCCGGCGGGATTTAATCCCATTGGCCCCACTTCTGCCAAAGCCCACCTTGGTGGGCCCGATGGATTTAATCCTACCTCATTATCTGGCAGTTATTTTTGCTGCTGTGCCTCAAGGGCCTTTTTTACACACGGAGGTTTTCTCAGAAGTCTCGGGCTTCATCTGAGTCCAAGGGATGAACTCAGCCAGCTCCCACGCTGACAAGGCTAAAGTTCACTCTGCTTGGTATTCTTCCGTGATCTAATTTGCTCCCCGCCATCTGGCGGTTGTTTTTGGCTGCTGCTGTGCTCAAGGCCTATTTTGGCACGAGTACACTTCCAAAGTATCGCTTCATTCCGAGTCCCATGGATCTAATCCTGGCCAGCTCCCACCTCTGCTACAAAGCCCACCCGCTTTTTGTAGGGCCTTTACCATGGACTTAATCCTGTTCCCCGCATGGGCAGTTATTTTTTTACAAGCCTCATGCCTATTTTTTTGCACACGGATATTGCTCAAGTCTTGCCCCATTCCGAGTCCGGGCGGATCTAACTTGGCTTTCAGCCACCCCCTGCCAAAGCCCAATTCAGGTTGGTGGGTCTTTTTTCTCCGATGGGATCTAACTTGGCTCCCGCCATTCGCAGTCATTTTTGGCTGTGCTCATGGCCTATTTTTAAACACGGAGGTCGCTCAGAAAGTTCTGGCCCCATTCCAGTCCGGGCGGATCAATCTGCCAGCCTCGACGCCTCAACGCCAAAGCCCACTCTGCCAGGCCTTTTTTCCGATGGATTTAACTTATTTTTATGCTTGTGCTCAAGGCTCTATTTTTGCACACGATAGCTGCAGTCTCGCCCCATCCTGAGTCCGCGGATCGAACTTGGCCAGCCTCCCACCCCAGCTAAAGCCCACCTGCTTTTGTGGCCTTTTTCCCGATGGATCTATCCGCTCCCCCCGCCATTCGCAGTTATTTTGGCTGGCCAGCCTGCGGCCTTTTTGGCACACGGAGGTCAGCTTCAAAGTCTCGCCGCATTCGAGTCCCATGGACGAACTGGCCAGCCCCACCCCAGTGCCAAAGTCATTTTATGAAAAATTTTTTCCGATGAAGAACTGTCCTGCATTAAGGATGCATGCTGCTTGTCTGCCTATTTTTGGCACACGGAGGCTGCTCGTGAAAGTTCTTGCTCCATTCCGAAATGTCCCATGGATTAATCCCACAGCCACACCTCCCACAAAGCCCACCCACAGGCCTTTTTCCCATGGACTAATCCTGGCTCGCCATCTGGCAGTCATTTTTGGCCATGCCCGCTGCCATTTTTGAACACTTGAGGTTTCAGAGTTCTGGCCCTATTCCGAGTCCGGGCGTGGATTTGGGCTTCGCCCACGCCCCAACGCTTGTGCTTCCACTTGTTTTTGTGGCCTTTTTCCGAGGGATCTATCTTGGCCTCGCTTATCTGGCGGTTATTTTATGCTGCTGTGCTCACGCCTTTTTTTTAACATCGGGCCGCCTCAAAGTCTCAACATTCCAGTCCGGCGGATCTAATCCTACTAGCTCCCCACCCTGCTGCCAGCCCAACTGCCTTTTTTCCGATGGAACTTGGCTCCCTAAGATTAAGATGGGCCACTACGCCTATTTAAATCCAGCCAGAAAGCCTGGCCCTATTCGAGTCCCATGATTTAGTCTCACTCGCCCCACCAAGGCTATAGCCCACCTGCTTTTAGCCATTTTTCCGCCAGGGTTTTGGGACACTGGGCGCTTGAGGCAGGCTGTGCTCATGCCTATTTTTGGCACACGGCCAAGAAAGTCTCGCCCCATTCCGAGTCCGGGATGCATCCCACAGCCTCACCCCTCAGCGCCACCCGCCTTTTCCCGACATCCTGGTTCCCGGGCATTAGTTATTTGGCGCGGCTTTGCCTGGCTGGCCTATGGCACACGGAGGCTGTCTGCTCATCTCGAGTCCCGGCGGACGAACTTTGGCCAGCCACACTGCTGCCAAAGCCCACCTGCTGGCCTTTTTTCCGATGGAAGAACTTTGGTTCCTGCATTAGATATTTTATGCTGCTTGTTCAAGGCCTATTTTTTGCACACTGAGGCTGTCAGAAAGTCTTGCTCCCATTCTCGAGTCCTCATGGATTTAATCTGCACAGCCACACCCCCAAGCAAAGCCCACCATGCCTTTTTTCCTCGATGATCGAACTTGGCTCCTGCCTGGCAGTTATTTTGGCTGCTGTGCTCATGCCTATTTTTGCACATCGGAGGTCAGCCTGCAGAAAGTCTCGCCCCCATCTTGTAGTCCCGGGCGGGATCAATTCCCACAGCCTCCCACTTCTGCTACAAAGCCCACCTGCCAGGCCTTTTTCCGATGGATTTGAACTTGCCCCGCCATTCGGTAGTTATTTTTTGGCGCTGCTGTGCTGGCGGCTCTTTGGCACACTGAGGTCAGCCTTCAACTCTCGGGCTCTATCTGCCAGTCCAGCGTGGATCTAACTGGCCGGCCTCCCACTTCAAGGCTAAAGCCCACCTGCTGCTGGCTTTTTTCCGATGGAAGAACTTATTCTCTCTGCATTAGGCGGTTATTTATGCTGGCTGCCCAGGCCTATTTTTGGCACACTAGGTTGCTCTCGCGAAAGTTCAGCCCTATTCGAAGTCCGCGGATTTAACTTGGCCAGCCACACCCCAAGGCTAAAGCCCACCCACAGGGTTTTTTCCATGGACGAACTTGGCTCCCGCCATCTGGCAGTCATTTTGGCGTTGCTGTGCTCATACCTATTTTTGAACACGGAGGTCGCTTGCAGTCTGGCCCCATTCCCGAGTCCCGGGCGGATCTAACTTGCCAGCCCCATCGCCTCCCAACGCCAAAGCCCACTCTGCTATTCTTCCCGGACTAATCTTGGCTCATTCGGGCGGGTTATTTTGGCGCGGCTGTGCTCACGCCTTTGGCACACTGGGCCGCCTCAAAGTCTCGCCCATTCGAAGTCCGGATTGAACTTGGCCAGCCCCACCCCCTGCTAAAGCCCAACTGCTTTTTGGCCTTTTTCCGATGAAGAATTGGCTCCAAGGTGCTGGTAGAAAGAAGCAGAATCGATTAATCCTTAGTAATACGTAACTGAACGAAGTACACTGAT